>WYDI02014702.1:0-27703 GCA_009867235.2 Psittacus erithacus
CTACTGCTACCACCAATAATAATAATGATAAGGAAAATAACAAGGGAAGAGAATACAACCACTCACCACCCGCCAACCGATATCCAGCCAGACCCGAGCAGTGATCTAACCCTTCAGGGTGACTGCCCTCAGTTTATATAGTGGGCATGATGTGCTGTGGTATGGAATAACCCCTTGGCTAGTTTGTGTCAGGCGTCCTGTCTCTGCTTCCTCCTGGCTTCCCCTCCTCCCTGGCAGAGCATGAGGCTCAGTCCTTGGTCAGAGTAAACATTACTGAGCAGCAACTAAAAACATCGGTGTTATCAGTGCTGTTCCCAAACCAAACATCAAAAACACAGAACTGCACCAGCTACTAAGGAGGAGAAAAATGATTGCTACTGCTGAACTCAGGACAGGCAGAATTAAAGGAACATAATCAAATTGACTCTAAACAGTGTAGTTTATGGCCAATAGGTGACTAAAAAACCCAATACATTTAAAAAATGAAATTATGGGTTTAGTTGATAAGTGCATTCAATGAAAGTTTGTTTAGTATTACCATTGGAAGTAGAACCACAATTAAAAAGAAAATAAATATAACCTAAATGAAATTCATTGAAAAATACCACATAGATGAAAAAAATGTTTAGAAATGGGAAAACTATATTATATAAAGGAAGCATGACACATAGGTCTAATATTGCCCCGAATTATAGTTATTGAAAATTTGTGGGAAAATGTAAAATCACTGCTTACAATAATTTCAGATCATATTTAAATATGGTGTTTGAAGGCATAAACAGTTTTGGGAGCCTGTCATTTATACCGAATAATTAGATTTGAGCCTTTTTTCTATTTGTAACCTTCCTAAATCAGCAAAGGAGAGTTTCAAGGGCACAAAATTTACTGTAATCCTTGAAAGACAACTTTGTTCTTCAAGCTTATGCACAATGCACAGTATGTTTGTCTGTTGCCAATGAAGGTAACTATGCTTATGCTCCTTCTCCACCATTTTCTCATTACATTCCTATAGAGTTTAAAATTAAAATATATTGTTATAATCAGATTTTAAAACAGAATGATGTAGGCCCTCTGAATAGCAGCGATTTGACTCCAGGGTAAATAACGTATATTGTGAGCTCTAAGTAAAGTTCACCAAACAGCCCAAATAACATAACAGTAACCAAACTGTAACTCAAGCAATCACAGCTTGATGTTTATATTTCAGAATGAAAGGAAGTCCTAAAGCTTTTGCCTCTATGCTAATTTAATTGTGACAGCCACCGCCTGTGATATGAGAACTGTTCTCTGCATTTGCAGGCTGCTGTGGTAAGAGAAGAGTAGTATTCGTGTTCCACACCTAAAGAAAGCAGACTTTGTGAATTATGATCCATCCATCAGTGAATTCCCATTTATCTGATTGATAGAATCAGTTGAGAAGGAGAGAATATCATGTGCTAGAACAAAAAAAAAAAGTTGACACTGTTGCTACAGTGAACTTCAGGACGTGCAGCTTGCAATCCCTGAATCTCTTTCTAGCTAAGAAACGAAACAAATTTTGACTTACAAAGCAGCTGATGTAGTTCCTATATTCAGCCTAGGTCTGTCTATTATTGATTTTAGCTACATAATTTTTAAGTATTGAAAGTCAGAATGTCTGGTAAATTTTTCTGAGAGTCAGACATTCGAGCCCTAATACCTCTTTTTCATTCATACTAGTTTTGATTGATAAGTCAGTTCATTTTCCCCTGACTCACTTATTTGCTTGTGATGGCTAAGTCTCTTACCATAGTATTGTAAAAAAGCTTTTGCACAAAATTTATGAATTCCAGTTCTTAAAAAACCAAACAAATCAAACAAAAAACCACTAAAAACCGCAAACAAAAAAAAAAACACTAAAATTTCAGAGGCTTACAGATGAGTTTTAATATTTTTATTTCATTTTATTTTTTTTCTATGAGTCTGAGTAATACTAAATTTATCTATTAGTTATTAGTGATTAGTTTTCAGTTCCTTAGAAGGCTATAACGCCACTGAAATATAGTTCTTAATGTGTTTATGTAGAATTGTCTTCAAATTTATGGTCTATAAACAGGCACAACCATTTCAGTTTAACAATTGCTTTAATCAGGATTTCAAAATGACAACTTAGAATTATCCTATTAACTTCGTTATTGCAGCAATTATAGCCTTTGCAGTAGATAGCCATTTGAATGCTATCACTGCATAACTTCATTTGAAGAAAAGAGTGAAAGGAGATAAATGCACAGCTTTAGTTTGTGGTGCAAAAATGTCCTTTATATCTTACAAATGTCAATATTTGTAGGTCATTACTTAATAATGCGGCTATTTGGAGAATGCTGAATAATCTGCTTGTGTTCTTGAACACATTACTATCCCACCATTAACCATAAAGTGATGATTTTTTTTTTACAGTAATACAATTTTCAATCTTTATTTTTCAACTAAAGAAAACTGTTCTATAAATTCAGAAGAGGAGCCAGAAAGACATTTTTCCATTACTCCCTCTTTACAACCTTTATACAGCTATGTCTTGGCTATAAAAGCAGTGTCACAAAGAAAAAAGAATACATTGGACTTGTGATACACCTTACCAAAATGTAAGATAACAATGTAAAGAAATGGCAACCTCCAGACAGATCATTTAAGTAAATATATTTCAGTAGCATCTTTAAGTACAGTTATTTGGTGGTTTGTGGCTGAGAAAATGAATGGTGTCATAGTTTAAGGATCCGTATACATGGCTGCACTTCGAAATTCCAGGTGATAAAGGAAATCCCTTTTCAGCTAAAGTGAAAGCTAGTTGAACCACCACAGAAAATTAACTTTTAAGGCTTGCATTCTTTCTCTCTGCTGTCTGTCTCACTGGTCTTGCTCTTTCATGTGATAAATTTAATAAGCATTTTTCAATAAATTTTGGATTTCTTAAAAAATAATATTTTTGTAGCTAATGTCTTTAGTCTCACCCACATACCTAACAAGGCATAGTGAAGAACTGCCAGGGCTAATGGAAAGTGGCTGTCTCCTATTGGTGACAGAAAGAAAAAAGTATAATTTTCAGTCAGACTGGCCTTATCTGTACTTTCAAGACTGTAATACATAAACTGATGTTAACTTGATTGTGTTTCAGTTCAGAACCATTGTGCATGTAGACCTCACCTTGCACAATGTGTTGTTTGAAACTCAAGTTGCTTATTCTCCATTAATTTGGTCCCTTTGTTTAAGTTCATGATGTTTCTGTGTAACCATGCAATTGAACGTTTATCCATATTTGTGCTATTTCTGAATTCCTTTTGCCAGGGAGTAATCAAGTTCCCACCTTTCAATCCCATTCTTCAGCTATACTCTACCTCACCACCCTATTTATGTTTTTCCGTATTTTTCTTTCTGCCTCCCAAGTTCCTTCCCATCTCTGTCTTCTACCAGATCTATTAGCTGCTCTACCAGCATTCAGAATGAATGACTTTCTCTATTACAAATGCAAAGTGAAAGACTTGTAAGGTTCTTCATTCTGGTGATTGGGCCAGTATGAATTTGTGCAGGATTTGTAGAGGAAAATTTAAGAGTCTGAGACCAAAATATAGAATCATAGAACAGCTTCAGTTGGAAGGGACCTTAAAGATGATGTAGTTCCAAATGCTCTGCCATGGGCAAGGACACCTTCTACTAGACCAGGTTGCTGAAAGCTTCATCCAGCCTGGACTTCAGCAAATATCTTCAAAAGTGTTAGCTTCAGGATTTTAACATGTAGCAACAGTTTATTTGCTCGGGATTCTTTTACTCCAAATGGAAGAGAATTCATCACATTAAGATGCATTTTCGTGGAAAAAGAAAATGGCAAAATGTTGAGATGTGGTTATCTTGACTGTGCATCAGGATGTCAGTTAACCAAATAAAAGTACAAAGCTATATAAAGAAAATAAGCACAGAAATATGTCTTTGGAAGTACTGCAGCATTAGTAGAAAATTACTGACTAGAAAAACCTGTTAAAGAATTGCTCATTGTTGCTCATCTGCTTTGTAAATGAAAGTACACCCTTCTCCATTCCTTATAAAATTAAGATTAACATGGTGCAAGAAAAATCAAATACTACATTTTCTAGAAGAACAAATATGTTATGACAACATATGTTATATTTGTCTTCAAATCCCAGAAGACAATCACTCTTATTTGACAAGAAGCTTATACCCTTCAGATTTTTCTTAGCAGATTGCGAAAAAACTAGTCAGGTCATTAAATTTTGAATAAACAAAGGATCACCTAGTTAATCTACATAATGGTACTTTCCATATGTCATAGCTTAAACCCAACTGGTAACTCAGTACTATGCAGCCATTCACTCACAACCCTTTTTTCCCCTCCCCGGGCAGGGTGGAGAGGAGAATCGAAAGAATGTAAACCCCATGGGCTGAGATAAGAACAGCATAATAACTGAAGTACGGTATGATACAAATGCTAACATTAATAATAATGATAAGGGAAATAACAAGGAGAGAGATATAAAACTAAAAGACAAAGTCAAAACCAATAAACACAGGTGATGCACAGTACAACTGCTCACCACCCACTGACCAATACCCATCCTGACCTGGGCAGCAATTGGTCCTTTCTGGGTGACTCCCCCCAGTTTATATACTGGGCGTGATGTGCTATGGTATGGAATACCCCTTTGGCTAGTTTGGGTCAGGTGTCCTGTCTCTGCTCCCTACCAGCTTCTTAGAATCATAGAATCATAGATTAGTTAGGGTTAGAAAGGATCATCTAGTTCCAACCCCCCTGCCATGGGGGCACACTAAACCACACACTAAACCATGTCGCCTAAGACTCTGTCCAAACTGGTCTTGAACACTGCCAGGGATGGAGCATTCACAACTTCTTTGGGCAACCCATTCCAGTGCCTCACCACCCTTACAGTGAAGAACTTCTTTATATCTGTCCTAAATTTCCCCTGTTAAAGTTTGAACCCATTACCCCTCGTTCTATTACTACAGTCCCTAATGAAGAGTCCCTCCCCAGCATTCTTGTAGGCCCCCTTCAGACACTGGAAGGATGCTCTGAGGTCTCCATGCAGCTTCTCTGCTCCAGGCTGAACAGCTCCAACTTTCTCAGCCTGTCTTCTTCTTGTGCGTCTCCTCACTGGCAAAGGATGAAAGACTGAAATCTTCATCAGGGTAAGTGCTACTTAGCAACAACTAAAACATTGGTGCGTTATCAACATTATTTTCAGACTAAAGCCAAAGCACAGCACTACATCAGCTACTAGGAAGAAAATGAACGCTATCTCAGCTGAAACCAGGACGCTATAAAACAGACAGACTGTAAAATTCTGTCTATTGAATCCCTAAACAGTAAAAATCTTAGTAAGACTAAGCAAACTGGTTTTGAACTCTAAATAACATGAAAAAAAAGAGGTCTTTAAAGCTAGTGTGTTCAAGATCTAGGAACAGAAAGAGACTAACAAACTGTTACCAGGCTAGAACATTCACTGGCTGAACAGTGAATGCTAAAAATTAATTTCTAAAGTGTTCAGTTGAATTATACCTGCACCTCAAAAAAAAAAAAAAAAAAAAAAAAAAAAGTAACTGCAAGATCTGTAGTGACAATTTGACAATTACAGTTTTAGATTAGCTAGCTCGATTCACTTGAGTAGTGAATGGTCTGTGTGACAAATATGGAGAATCTTTAGCCTTTGTGGAGGAGCTAAAAGCAGTCATCATTTCTAAAATTCTGAAAGGGTATAAAAACAAGAGGAAAGATACCATATTTGCAACAGATATGACTTAGTCTTTAACAGCAGTACATCTCAGGGTATATGTGAGAAATATGGCACATAGAGAGTAAGGGCACCAACAGGCTCCAAATTTGCTTAAACAGTCTCACAGCAACCTGAGACTTCACGACAGCCACTCTGCTATAAAATACTTGCTCAGATATAAGAAGAAGCTAATGGATTTTTAGATATGAACTAGAAACCAGAAGAATTAGTAATTTTTTTAAAAAAAATGTATGTTTAAGTTATTAGCAACCAGGCGTATCCTGTGCTCTTCAGATTTTGGAAACATCTCAAATACTGACATTACAGAGAAGCTGCTTTTAAATTTTATTCTTGTTTTCCATTTTCATACGCTGAAAATGTGAGAGACATCTTCTGCATTTTGAATCTTTAGAGTTTATTTCCACATCCATTTAAATATAGTTTTGCTAATACCCATGACAAATGCCCCCATTACCAACAGTGCCTCAAAAACTTTTTAAAGTAGGATTTACAAATAATAATGCTTGAAGGCTTCCAGTTAGACTTATTTCTAGCTCTTCCTCTGTCCTAAAACAATATAAACTAATAATTTAGAACAATACAAAATGACTTAAACACGTAGAAGTTGATCACTACCTCTCTTAATTTGTGTGGTCTGATTGTGCAGTAGAGTTCAGCCCCCAGCTAGACACTTACGTAGATCTGTCCTGTAGTCTTGAAAAAGGGATATGAACTTCTACAGCCATTTGGGAAACTCTTACACTGAACTAGTTAACTATAGCTAACCAAGATGAAGAACTGAATACAGGCAATATCTTAATTTTTTGATTTTCCATAACTAAGTAAAAAAAAAAGTGTTTTTGACAGGTCTTATAAGACCTTTCAAAGTATGTGTTGGGCGAATTTTGAATACAGTTACTGCACCAAGATCCTAAAAATTGTAGGCTCTACTTCACTTTATACTCCAGTTACCCATAGGCAAGAGCAGTGCAGGAGTGGTACAGCATTTATTTAAATAAAACTAGAAGGTGTCTCCTAGGCTAGTGGGACAATTATTTCTTTGGAATATATTTTGGGTGTAGTTGACAGGCCTGTAATTCTCACTTAAACATGTTTGTTTACCTTGTGAATATCAACAGTTGAACTAGTTTGTTGGTCATTTTGCAGCTGGTGGAGAGGCAGTTACCTTTTTTTTTCAGGTATCTCTTTTAACATAAAATGAACTGCACCCTAGGAGTAGCTGGCTATAGAGGAATGAATAAGCAGATGAATAACTGAGGATTAATGAATATCACAGAATGAAAAGATGAATTACTCACTTTAAGGCCATATGTTTATGGCCATAAACCCTATTTTGCATATAAACCTGAAACACTTCAGGTATTTTTTTTTACAATATTTTGCAGAACAGCATCTTCATCATTGAGAGATCAAAACAAAGTGAAATGAAATGGATGGTTACCAAATATAGTCAATTATTTGTTTTTTAGAATGCTTTATTTTTCAATCTAAACCAAACTTCTAATTATAATCCAGCTACTAAGATAATTTATCAGACTGTCAGCAATGTTTTTTACCCACATAAGTAGGGAAAAACTATGTCTGCTACCCATTTTATCAGTCTTTTTGGCTTCATCTTTCTTACTGTGTTCAATCACCTGCTGGTAGCATATTCCTTTCTGTTCTTTTTCACGCCCTGCAAAGAAAATCACACTTCATTTCCTGTTTATGTGGAGTGGATAAAGTACATCTCTATTCTCACTTGCATCCTGACAAATAGGGAATAACCTCAGATACTGGCATAGATGAAACCTGATTTCAAGTTACTCATATTCTTGGTCCATGGAAGGACCTCCTAGAATTAATTTATAAATAAAAGTACATCTCTTCTCTAAAAGTACATCTAAATTCATTTTCTTTCCTCCAAACTTCTCTCCTTCTCTCTCTGCTGTCTCTTCTTCCTCAAAGGAGATCTACTTAAAGCAGTTTCACAAATCTAGGTCAAATCCAGTTTTGTGATGAAAAAGACAGCAGTTCTTCATATTTACCATGTATTTTTTGACTGCTTGAAAATGATAGCATGATTTGGCTTCATATTTATACATAAGATAAAGACTGAAACAGTTAATGATTCCATTTTTAATTTGATGACATGTAATTCTGCCCCTAATTCTTGACAATGTAAATTAATTAAGGCATCTCACCACACTAAAGTGGCTATACTGATTCTAATACTTAAACTATCATTTTTTAAGATAGCGTGGATTATCTCTGCTTGGCACTCCTTTGTTATGTGTGGAAGAGCACATTTTTCTCAAACCTATTGGACATTGCAGAAATAAAGCTGCTACATGCCTCAAATCAAAATAAAATTATCGTATCTCCTCTGAAGAGTGGCTAAACAGAAGATAAAATCTGGTTTTAAATAGTCATTAATAGTATATTTATTCCTGCATTGATGAAATTGCTGAAACGTATGCTATTAGCATGATTTTCAGCAATTGAACTGGTGTGAATTGTTAGTAAATCAGGCCTGTAATCTTCAAACATACTCCCTAGGCCTTGAATCTAAAACCATCTGGACAGTGTGACAGTGTTCTATTTATTACATACAACTGCTTGGATACTGCCAATGCATAAACAGTAATTAAGCACACAAGCCAACCATGCATGCCAGATTTGCTAGAACTATCCTTTGAGTATCTTAGAGTTTCCATGCCAGTGAGCTTATTGAGGCATTGGCTGGTGATTAAACATTAATGATTTATGGTGCAAGCAGGGTTCATTTACTGCTTACTGAAATATATTTGACAATATTTTTTGTGATTTTTTCAGAATAATGCCTTCAAACATATTTTTCCTAACTAATTTTCTGCACTGTTTTCAGTAAGAATGTGATGCAAAATTTCATAGGATTCTTGCTTGTGTGTTTGGCTCTCTTGCTGTTATATACTTTGCAGCAAGAAAATAGATTAAATGCAGCAGGAATCGGTAACTGTAGTAAAATGCTATTTTTTCTCAGTTTGCTTTTTAAAAATTAATTCCAAAGTCCAGCACTGCAAACTCTTAATATTGAACCATACATCAATATAGATAGATTTTTTCACTGGTGTTTTGCTCATTCAAGCTCCAGTACTCATCCAAGCTCATCCAGTGCTCCCCAAAACTTGCATTTGGGGTCCAACACACGTTTCACAGGGACATTAAAGATTGCATATGTTGGTAGTCTGCCTAGGAGTCATAAGAAAAGCTTAACACAAGCCAGGGGCCAAATGTTCAATTGAACAGGAGAAAATACCCTGTACTGCAAGTGAGAGATTAGTGAAACATCATCATTAACGAGCTATCTGTCATTATCCAATGCCAAGGTCCACTGTCTAATGCATCATGTTTATGTGCATAGCAAAATCTTGTTTTAAAGGCAAAAATATTTTTGGTGACCACAACCAACTGAAACTGTGCTTGTGATGTTTGTCTGGAAATTATACAAGACTAGAGACTTGTTATTGTACAGTTTCAGCAGTTATACCAGTAGGCAACTACTCAGATGTTTCCCCCTTCACCACACCAATCCTGATTTGCTAGTATTTCAAATTCCTCTAGCGAGATAGGAAAGCTAATTTCAAATTTGCACACCTAATCATGGAAAGAATGGTATGATTCACTGGCTTGACAACACATATAAGAGTTCTGATCAGAGATTCCTGGGGTTTTAATCTTAACTCTGGCATCAAACAGATCTTGGACCTGAATTAAAGCCCAAACTTTCCAACTGAACAAGTAGTTTGTAGCGAATCCTTCCATGTATGTTTTGGTAAGTTCTGTGGTTGTACTGACTAAGGTACAGTTTAGTGCCAGTTATTGATGTATTTGTCACTGATTTCAGAATCACTGGTAGGGAGAAGTTAGTACTATAAAAAATAAAAAACACAGAGTTTTGTGAAGTTTTTACTTTCCAGCAGCACTCGGCAGTCTGGGTCTAGGTACAGACAATGACTTTCCATTTGGATTACCTCAAAGTTTCATTATCCAAGCAGGAAGATTACAAGAAAAACTGAACCCCCAAAATAAGGTGGTATGGCAGCTTTCCACAATGTGGACAGGCTAACATGAGTTAAGAAACTAAGCCTTCATAGGACTGAACCTGTGAAATAAACAGAAGGTTATGTTGGCTTTCTTAGACATAAGGTCCCAGATGCAAACTGTAGAAAGTTTCCTGAAACAGCTCAGCAACATTTAGCTCAGAAATTGGAAGCAATACAGCAGTGTTAGTGTCATGCCCCAGATAATTATCTCTGCTGAGAGGCAAGGGAAAATTAACCTGGAAACAGGACCAAATTAATGCAGATACTGCTTCCAGGATGCGAGAAAACATTTTCTTTCAATGTTGCATTTTGCCGCATGAATACACAAACTCACCAATACGTAAGGTAATTTTTTTGTGGGACACCATTCACCCTGTGTAAATGTTGTGTAACTCTGCATCCCTGCTTACAATACATGGCTATCCTACTGGCCTAGAGCAGGAGGTAAAGAGTGATCTTCCCACATGCTCAGTAATTCTGTCAATGACATTTCTTTACCTTTTAAATTCCATACTGAAAAATATTTTAATTTTACAGAAACCACTACAAAAGGTTGAACCTGAAACAATTGCCCCAGAGTTTTCTCTTGTAATTAAATTTATTAGTATAATTTGGTTATTTGAAGAATAAAAGATAATTTTCTGTAACTACACAGCAGCAGAAGTCCTGGCCCCCTCATGGTTTTCATTCTAGGACATTCTCCCTAGCTTCATTCTAGGACATGGAGGAACTTACCTTGAAAAGTAGAATATAAACTGCTTGTTGCAGCTGTGAACCTCATGTCTTATATACTGATACCACACCGGAAAGCTGTAGGTGAAGAGTCAGTCTGTGAAGCATATACTCAACTACAAATGCATGGGATAGGAATTGTCAGGTTTTTTTCCTCTTCAGGCTTGTAGATAGCCTCTGACAAGCTATCCATTAGTTATTAGCCACAGGCTAGAACCTTGTGTGATCATCTGCCTGGGACTTACTTAGCTCTTTGTTTTAATTAGTTTGAAGTTTTGTCCTTCTCTGTTTATGGTATTTAAGGACACCTTCAAACACTGACAATTTTTCTTTTGGGTTTTCTGTGGTTAATATTGCCTTTAAAGAAAATATATCTGCACAGAGTTGAGAGGTGCAGGATCACTAAGCAAATGGAATTCAATTATGCTGATCTCTGTTTAACAGGGTTCTCTCCTTTCTGCCTACCTCATCCTCTGCTGGGAAGCTGTTCAGTAAATATTTTCTCTGAAGGTCCATGAGTCATCCTCATTGTAAGTCACAGCCAGAGACTCGGGAATAACTGGGAAGTGGGTCAGTGCACTTGTCTTCTCTCTGGGCTTGAGGGTTAAAAATTTCACCCTGAGCATAAGTCTATTGGTGTTGTATGTGTTACCATGTGTTTACACCCCTGAACTGCCATCACTGTCACACTGGTACCTTCCGTAAGGAAAATCAGTCTCTCAATCCTTTGGAGTTTGACGAATACCTGCCTGCACAGTGCACTCAGCAAAATGATGGACTTTGATTCTTAGGCAAATTGTGCTTATTTTTAACAGGGAAGTCTCAGTGTTTGAGTAAATAAGATATCTGTAGATAGAGCTTCCTCTGGAGGTCAGCTGGTCAGCTGAAAGCAGGAGTTACTGATCTGACTAATGTAAGTTATGCTAGGTAGCTCAGGGCCCTGTCTGGATGTTCTGTGAACAAATAATCATAGAATTGTGTAGGTTGGAAAAAAACTTCAAGATTATTGAGTCCAACCATTAACCTAGCACTGCTATATCCCCCACTAAACCATGTCCCTAAGTGTCACAGCTACACATCTTTTAAATACCTCCAACTATGGTGATTCTGTTATTTCACTGGGATTCATATGAAGCTAATGCTTCATAACCCTTTCAGTGAAGAAATTTTTCCTAATCTCCTGGCACAACTTGAGGCCATTATCTCTTGTCCTACTGCTTTTTAGTTGAGAAAAGAGACCAGCACCCACTTTGCTACAACCTCCTTTCAGATAGTTGTATAGAGCGATAAATTTCCCCGAGCCTTCTCTTCTCCAAACAACCCCAGTTCCCTCAGTTACTCCTCATGACTTGTGTTCTAGACCCTTCACCACCTTAGCTGCCTTTCCCTGGACCCACTCCAGCAGCTCAATATGTCTTCTGTAGCCAGGGGCTCAGAACTGAACACAGTATACGAGATGCAGCCTCACCAGTGCTGGGTAGAGGGGAGTGATCACTTCCCTGTTCCTGCTGGCCACACTATTTTTGATACAAGCTAGGATGCCATTGGCTTTCTTGGACACTTGGGCACACTGCTGGCTCATGTTCAGCAGGCTGTTGACAAACATCCTCAAGTCTCTTCCCACCAGGCAGCTTTCCAACCAATCTTCTCCAAGCCTGTAGTGCAGCATGACATTGTTGTGGCCCAAGTGCATGTCAAGGTGGAGGATCCACTGACTCTCCAAGTGACCTGTTCCACTTTTTCTCCATCCTCAGCATAAAGAATTTGTTCATTTTATCTAATTGGAATATCCCTTGCTGCAATCTGTGTCTACTGACTCTTGTCCTTTTACTGCACATCTCTGAAGAAATTGAGCCCTGCCTTCTCTACCCATGAGGTAGCTAAAGAAAATAATTAGACTCTATCCCTTTTTCCTTCTCTTCTTCAGGCCGCATTACCCATTTTCATTCCCTTCCAGCCTTGCTTTGTTAAATACACGTTAATTTGTTATTAATGAACAAGATATATACTATTTTTTGCAAGATAAAACACTAACAGCTGCTTCCCCACATGAAAGATAGCTGTCTTTTCTCTCTAGTCTAAGGAAATATTACTGCCTTTTTTCAGGAAATAGTTTTGTTAACATTACTCATGTCTGGCAGGAAAGTAGATGACCATTTGTAATACATTACTCTTAGTGTCTCTTCCCCTCTAGTTCCTCTAATTTCTGAAGATGTCCATATCAGCAGCCACAGTCCTTACCCTCAGCAGGGTGCAGATATTTTCCCTGGTTCATCATTTAACCAGCATAAAGCAGCTTCCAGTGTCTTATGCATCTCTTGCAGACATAGCCTTCACAAAACTTTTTCTGTGAAGGACTTTATCACCCCTTTTTCTAGCAAAGTTTGTTCTTCATTCTCGTGTAAACTGTTTTATTTTCATTCAGTATGATTTGAGGCAAATATAGATCTATCCCAACCCTTTTGTGATATTTTACTTCAGTCTCTCCACCATATTTCTGCACCACAGCATAAATAAATCATCTCATACTTAATGTCAAAATTTGAGCATTGGGGTGGTCTGGGCATTCAACATCAACATTTTAGATATCTTCTCTCCTGTGTGACCATCAAAAGAAATAGCAAAACCTCCTGTAACTAGGATAATATCCCTCTTTTTCCCATTTTGAAAAGGCCACACTTTTTTTTTTTCAATTTCAGGTGACCGTCTTGATTGCTCCAAATTTGAATCAATATAGTTACCCTTCCCAGAACAACATTAAGCACCGCAATGATGGATTAAACCTTGTTTTCAGTGCAGAATTCAGCCTAAAGAAATTTGATATTTTAGTACAGTTTACTAAAGAGCTGAGAAGAAAAATGGAAAAAAATAGTTTTTTCTTTTATGTTCTCCTAGGCCCATGCTAGTTTGCACAGTTCAGATAAAATTAATGGATATGACTTTGTGTTTTGGATGGCATGCTAAAGTGATCTGTTTCTAAAGGCCTTATTCACTTTCAGTTCAAATAAACGATATATAAATAATAAAAGTCATGTGATTTTTATGGCAATATAAGAAATGCTTCTGCTATACTGTATGCTTTATTTCAAAGTTTCCATGAATATTGCATGTGTGGTTGTCCTGGGTTCAGCTGTAACAGTTGATTCTCTCCTTCTTAGTACCTGGTGCAGTGCTGTTTTGGCTCTAGTCTGAGAACAATGATAATAACACACCCGTATTTTAGTTATTGCTAAGTAATGCTTACTCTGATCAAGGACTTTTCAGTCTTATGCTTTGCCAGTGAGGAGGGGCACAAGAAGCCAGGAGGAAGCAGAGACAGGAAACCTGACCCAAATAGCCAAAGGGATATTCCATCCCAAAGCACATCATGCCCAGTATATAAACTGGGGAGAGTCACCTGGAAGGCCCAGATCATTGCTTGAGTTGGGCTAGGTATCATTCGGTGGGTGGTGAGCAATTGTATTGTGCATCACTTGTGCTTATGGCTGGTTTTCTTCCTTTTTGCCATTTAGTTTTATATTCTCTCCCCTTGTTATCTCCCTTATCATTATTATTATATAGGTAGCAGTAATGGCTTTGTGTTATACCTGGACTGTTCTTATCTCAGCCCTAGAAAGTTACACTATTTTGCTTCTCCTCCCCATCCCTCTGGGAGTATGGGTAGGGATAAGGGGGGAAATGAATGAGTGGCTGCATGATTCTGAGTTACTGGCTGTCCTTAAACCATGACAGTGGTTGCGCTTTGAAGTGGTAGAAGAAGAAATGTCATTCCACAGTCTTTCAAGCTAGAGGCTTTGCAAGACCCTTCTGGAAATATTTACCCAAAGGCAGCAGCCTGTAAGTACAGGAAGACTAAAATCTGTAAAAGAGTTTTATTTAATAATATCAGAATGGTGTTGAAGAGCTTTGGAGCTATGAGAAAACCAGACAAGTACTTGATGAAGTATAGGAGACAGGTGAAGTGAAAAATGGCTTTAAAAGTCTGTGATACTCATGTTATAACATGCTATTGTTTGAAATCCAAGGAACCAGGCCAGGATGAGATGGGGAAAGAAGGACAACCAAGAGAAGATCTTTTACTGCTAACACTTCTTCAAGGTCTAAATGGATGACTAAACTTGAGCTGTCTTTGCTATCTTATCTTCACATTCCCCCTCAAATCTGGTTGTTGGAATCTAGCCCTATATATTTGATCTTAAAATAGTCATCTGAATGTTGATAGTGCTTTTAAAACAAAAATATTTTAATTTTCTTTCAGATAGATCTGAAATGTATTTCAGAATATCCAGCATACAACAACAACAACAACAAAAATGTGGTGAGGGCTAGTTTCTGAACTCAGGCTTTTATTATTTAAAAAGGATTTTTGCATGTGTATCCCTCGTAACTATGCATTGGTTTCAAGGAGCATAGAACCTGGAATTGGTTGATCTAGGACACAGCAGGTTCAAAGCAGGCAGAATGGTCATATTTTTTTGCATTTTTTAGCTGTTGGCTATATTCCCCCAAATATTGCTACTTTGTGATGTTAGCAATCTTAAAACTTATTTTGGCAAAGAACTGTAGATCAGCAATGACTGTGATGTTGAGCTCGTAGAAGGGCATACTCAGCAAGGACCGTATTCTTCCATTCTTACTCAAGGTTAGTGGAACCTTACACATAATTTAATTCATGTCAGTGGAGACATTAATGAAATTTTGCTCAGTTGCATAAAGATAAAGAAGTCTATCTTTTGATGATTTTATTTTAAAATCACTAAAATATTCATTAGACCCAATAAAAATTGGCATAAAGGAAATCATGCACACGTATACACACACACACACAAAAAAGTAGAAATCACTGTTAAAAATAGCTCCAAAATCTACAAATTCTCTAAGTAAAGATCATCAATTATCTTTACTTGGCAAATGAAAGGCAATAACAGTAAAATGCATATGAGCGCCAACTGTGATGTGAAATTTAAGGCTCTAAAACTTCATTAAAATCAGACTGGTAATGATGTACCATATGCATGGGGCTGCATTTGCCTGAGGATCTCCAACCTGTGGCTCATTTCTTCTGTCACACCACCTCTTTATAAGAATGACTCAGAGTGCTTTGTTGAAGTGCTTAAGGGCTGACAAGCAAGGTAGGTGTTTCAGAAATAATCATTTGCTTCATTATATGCTAGTGGATTATAGACATTTTCTGTTTATAGAAGAATGTTAGGCTTTCATTTCTAAAGTTAACTGAAGACATGAAACAAGGCTGTTAACAAGTATTCTGCCAATTTATGCTTTCTGAATAGGTAACTGGTTTTTGTTTTTTTTTCACAGAGAGAAAAAGAGGGTTTTTTAATAGCCTTTTACAGAAATAACTGATAATGAATTTGGATAGTACATTTCAGAGGGATTACAGAAATATATTAATCAGGTAAGATAGATGGGTAGACATCAGATGTGAAGGACTGCGCATTTCATTACCAGCTCTTGAGCAATTTAGTCCCAGTGTGCTTATTTTATTATTCTGATACTGTAGTCACTTATTTGTAGTTCACCTTTATAAATTATTCAAGGCCTTTTTCTCTTTCAATACCGTCATGTATAGCTCCCATTAATGCCACAGCATAGCATAGCATATGGCTATATGTGGAAAGTAAAATAAGTGCATTTATATGAACCTTCATCTTATTATGATTGAAGATAGAAGAAAGCCCATGCCAAATCAACATTAAGGTAAATTCTTAAGAAAGAAGAAAAATTAAGCTGAAATTAATTTGATACCTGGTCATACCCTAGACATTAAAAATTAAACTTCTGAACATGTGTGGAATCACCCCTAAACACTGACATTTAGCAAAGGTGTCCAAGTTCTCACAAGCCAGTCGGGTGGGGATGCTTAAACTGTCTTTGCCATGTCTGTCAGTCACAGATACTCAGAAATGGAAACAAAAGAAAGCAGCAGCAGTTCCTGGGTTGTCTGGTTGGTTCATTTGCTTTCAACATAAGAAACCTGCTGATCAGGCTATTTACCCAGAGTAGGAAAGCCTGTGTTTAATTCCATTTTCTGAACAAGAAAGTGCCTTAGCCACTTCTTAAAGAAAAGCCTGGGAAATGTGCATGCTATTGGCCTTATAGTGCAGTAAGGGGAGAAAAATGTGGCCTTAACATAACAGCTAACACACTCAGGGAAGTACAAAACCTCACTGGACACAGGACCATCTATGAGGTCACCTTTCCTTTTCCATGTAACAAAACAATTAGTGAATACATTTGATTGTTGTAGAAGTATTTTCCCATGTTCAAATATTTTGAATATTATAAAAAGGATTTAAACATACTTTTCACAAGGTTTTTTTTTCAGATTGTCTGTGGTATCACTTCAACAAACAAAATATAACCATTCACTGAAAAACCAATTTTTAGATTAAGTTTTGAAGCCTTCATGATCACTTGCCTTAAAAGGGACATCACGGGTGAATAATTCAGTGAAGAGTATAGTATTACTGGTGTCTGACCTTGCAGTTTGAACTGAGTAACCGCTGGTAAAAAAAATCTTACACTATAGGATGACAGTAAAGAATCATTGGACTATTTATTTTCCAGTTGTAGTTTTTCAGCTTTTTAGAAAAATCTTTACCAGAAGAGCATTAGTATAATATTTTTTCATTCTGAAAAATTTTAATTAAGCATTTGAGTAGCTTCCTACTTACAATACCTTTCTGCATCTGGTCATAGTTTGGAGAAAATCATGAAGGAACATGTAACATTAATATTTTATTGAGAAGCGCATACAAGCAATGGTGGAATACCTTTTGCATTTGACTCAACTGGTTTGTTAAAAGTGAACGAGCTGGTTAAAGAAAAAAAGTCAGTAATGAGTAATTATATTTCAACTACATTGACAAGACTTCCAGGAAATGATAAAATTAAACAAATTATATTAACAAAAAACAAATTTTCCTCATAATCCTTGCCTGTCTTGTGATTGTGGCCATGGAGTCTAGCATTACTTGGACAATAAGAAGTGTAAGCTAAGACTGAAGGACCTCTAATCTGAGTACAGTTAGGTTGGATACTGGGAGACTACGTTTCTGTATTTGCTGTATAAATACAGAATTACCCTAAATGCAGTTCAGTTAAAACCAGGAAGAGAAGCTGTTCCTAAAAGCTAAAGTTGTGGGGTGAAGAAAAATAAACATCATACAATATTTCATAGTTAATAGTCCAGTGCAAACGCAGAAGTGCATTCATGGCTGAAGTCTTGAATTTCTTTACTTGGAATATCCAAGACACTAGCTTAAATAGCTGATAAATGAATAAACATCATAATCTAGTTTTAGATTCTTTCATCTGAAAAATGTTAAGTATGCTGAAATTCTAGTTCCACTGCCAATTACCAGCTGTTATCTAGGTGTAGGAAGAAACCACTGCAGCTGCAAATGTTCTATGGAGTAATATTTATGTAGCATAAGGTTAAGTGTTGATGTAGTTGACTTGAGCAAGACCATCATCCTCAGTGCTGCCATTTGAGTTCCCTGTATTAAGCACATGCAAATTGATGACTGATTGTTTTCAAGATGCAATAACATTTATAGACTGTTTTTATATCCTTTAGAAAGCAAAGTAGCTGTCATCCTTTTCCCAGTATACTGAAAGCTGAAGAAGAGAATAGTCCCAATTTGTGGGGACTGCATTTTTTTGATCCTCCATTTTTATCCAACACTGTATCTTTTTAAACCTGCACACTCTTCCTCTGAAATGTAGTTTCATATTAAGTCACATGAAATCAAGAATAATAGTTCACTTTTTAATCAAGATCATTTAGTAGTCTTATCTGACTATAGTCTCATCTTTGTTCTTTTCTGCATTTCCAAATTAAAAGAAAATTAAAAAATAAAAAAGATTTAATATATTTTTTTCATCCAGTGTTGATTCCACAAGCCTGGTAAGCATTTGGCACTGAATTTTGTTTGAGATAGGATGTCAGTATAGCTGGTCTAGAGTAATGAGTATTTTGTTTCCAGGGCCCAGGTAAGCATCATATAAAACTGCACCTTTAAGAGCATTAGTTGACATTATTTCCAGGGGGAAAAAAAAAAAAAAGGTTGAAAGAGTTAAAATCTACAATTTTTACATAAATACATACCTGTATTTGGTTTTCCTTAATGTCTTTAATGGGGTTGCTCAGTTATAAAGAAACATAATTCTTCTGTGTTATTTTATATGTTATTTTCTTAATAATTTAATAACATTGTTCAGTTGCTAATAGACAGCACCATGACACAGCTTCTATATGTATTAAAAGCCCTGGTGATGTACACTTTTACTTCATACATATAATGGCTTAATTGACATCATCTTAAATAGAAAATTACTGGAGGCAAATTCTGACAACATCTCATGGCAGGGTTTTCTGTTGCTTATAGTATATCCATCATTTAACAAGTGCATAGGATATATTCATTAATTCTTCAATTAATTGATTGATTAACTTTCAAACATAAGATCCATTTCTGAGCAGCTACATATTCTAAAAGTATTGATCCCATAACTAAAACAATTCTGCTTGAAGCAAATAATCTTGAAACAGAATCACTGTATTTTTTTTCTTCTGATTATAATCTATGATTTCAGGAAGAGATACATTAACTCACGTATCTGCTGTAACCAGATATTTTAGGTTTTGTCATGCATTTCAAATGTTGAAGAAATTTAATAACTGAATAGACAGTCAAAGACACCACTTTTAGGCTGTAAAAAATTATATGAAACCTTCAGTATTTTTATTAAAAAATGTAATATAACTCTGATGGATATATCCTTAAATGCCCTGCTGATAGTTTAAATAATAAATTGCTAAAATTTTAATATATAGGTCAATATGCAATTGAGATTGAGAAGCTGATCAGCTTTGGGGGTAGAAACTCTGCTTAGCAAAGAACAGTGAGTTTTTCAACTCATCTCGTATATCATTTTGACAATAAATACTACAAATTGTCTCAAGTTGCAAAATTTACTTCCAGATCTGGAACTGCATCTCAACGGTTTTGGAAAACTTAAGACTAGATGTTATTCTCTCATTAACATTATCAATGCCAAAACCAGACAAAAATTTAATCCTTTAATTCTACATCCCTGTTGTGCCTCATTCTACCCCAACTTGTCACATTACCACACTGGAAGTTGGTAAGCAATGCTTGTTTAAGCACTTTAGCAAACAAATAAAAAAAAACCAAGAAATTAAGCTGTGCCTTAGAACCACCTCCTCAGTTGATCTGCATCCTCAGCCTCTTCTCTGATGAAGTAAAAAATAACTTTATATATTGGTCTACCTAACATATAAAAGCTTTTCCCGTATGCCAACCACTATGACATGTATTAGCAGCTGATACAGGTATCAAAGTTTGAATAAGTCATGGGTAGCTTTGAAGTAGCATAAACATGACAAGAGATGTGACAGCTCTCCTCATCCAGGCAAAGGTTGGCTCAGCTCTGCTCGATCTTTGAATGAGGTCAGGACTGTACACAGATAAACAAAAAACCAACAAAATCTAATATTTTTTCTAGGCATCCATTTTCCTTACTATCTTCTTGCAACAGCTGTGATCAGTTTAACACAGTGGAAGAGGCTTAGATAAGCAATATTTTAGGAAAGCCATGAATATTAGTCTTGGGGAATAAACCCCTAAAATATAAATGTTTACAACTGCCATATTTTTGTGCTAATTTTTGCATCAATATAGCATAAAACTCCATGTTTTCTAAAGCAAAAATGAGAACATCTACTTTTTCTCCCAGGATCCACTGCATTCTTCACTGGATAATATAAACAAGTGAATCTAATTTGCTTGTGAAAAGATTGATACATACCTTCATTAATATTTTTTCATCGTATTGCAAGTAACCTGTAACCAGTATATAGAAGAACCCAGGTTTTCAGAGCATGCCTTTACCACCTTCAGTTTCCCTGTGCATTTATCCTAAAATTCCTAAATAATAATGTAAAGTACTTAGGCAACTAGAAGATTCACAGGAAAAAAGAAAAAAAAAAAAAAGAACAAAAACCTTGTTAGATTTTTTTTTTCAAAAGCATACAAATGAAAGTAACTTCTGTAGACTACCTTTTCTTTCATTTTCCGATACAATCTAAATGACACTATCATAAACATTTTTGAAAGCTTTATTATTTATTTCTGTCTGGGCTTTCTCTAAACGGATCATTTCTATCGGTATAGGTACTAGAGATAATACAGAGAATGAGAGCAACATGGGGAATTAAAATTGTTCATTTATCATTAAATCAAGTTTCATTATATACCATTCCATCCTTTGGATAAACTCACACATTGGCTTTCATTGTACAAAATTATCTGAACATTGCACAGTAAACTAACTAAGCAACCCACATAGACACCCACAGGCAAGATTAATATTATCTCCCCTAACCTTATAGTCTTTCTGAGAGAATCTAAAAAAAAAAATGTTAGATATTCTTCACTGCTGCTTTGAGAGCCTCACAGAAATAATTCAGTCTGAGAGAGGGTGGACAAGCAGTTGAAGACTTTCTACTTTCTCAGTTGCCAGGGTTTTCTAAAAGCCATAGTATTTTTCTATGGGCACAGTTGTCTTGCCATCAAGTCTTACCATGTCCCCTTGCCAACTTCAGCATCCTGATTCTTGCACAGTCCTTGCACTAACACAACATGGGTCTGAGAAAGGCAGCAGTGTGGTTCCTGCACCTAAAAGCCTTTCCTAAGGTGCACTGAAACAGTTGAAGCACATGTAAAAGGCCTGATAACCAAAGCCATCCATTTCATATTGTAACTGTAAAACCCATATGATTGATTGGTCAGAACAGAAGTGGCACTATTTAACATACACATGCATATGGGTGTTGATATGGGCATTACTATGTCCTGATGAAGTAGACATCAGACCATTGGCTGATTACTGAAGCCAATCTTAAAGTCAGAATATAACTTCTGTAAAACTCCCGGTTTCTTCCATTTCATTTTACATGGATCTATGTATTATTTAACTTTTTGGCAGCTCTAAGTAGTCAAATTTATATTTTGATCTAATTTCTATGTGCTCAAAGGCTGATCAAATTGTCTTTTTTAAAACAAATTTTACAGATGATACCTTAAATTAAAATCTAAGATTCAACTACATAGCACTGCAGAAAACTGATTTAATTGTTCCTCTCATTAAGGAGGAAAGGTATCAGTTTTGGAGGGGAAACTTGGAGGGCTCTATAAATGTTGGATGTATTAGGGCACTTGTCAGTTGGCATGTCAGAGACAAGAGAAATGAGGGAAGGAGCTGTAAATTAGAGATAAGAATGAGACTGGTCTCAGAGTACAGATATCTTGGCTGACAAAAGTTAATATGCTTGAAGCTACAATACCTCTGATCCCAGTACTTTTGGTTTTCTTGGAAATAAGTGTACTATACATTTAATGGGAAGGTGATACTGCTCCTGAAGATACTCATACAAGTATCTACCTGTGAGTGCATGACAAGTCTGTGATTCTAGATCCCTTAAACAAGATGATCTTAAATCACCTATTCCTTCATATAAAACCAAACAAAATTACTTTAATTCACTTAGAAAAAAAAAAACCCACATTCTAGGTTTATGGAAAATGAGCTGCCTAGGGTGACAAGGCAAAGCTTAACAAATAATCCTAGTCTTTGGTCTTTTCTCTGTCATGAAAGTAAAAATGCCCAGTATATAGTGCTGATGGAGAAGGATGCAGGTAGGTAACCCAGGAAACAGTATTTGACATCCTTTGCTTTTCCTTGCACATTCAACAGAAAGCCTATCCTTTGTGGATCTCCACAATCCATTCTCTGGTCTTTCTGTTCTAATTTTACTCTTTTTGCCTTTCCATGGTAGCAGCAGTCAGGCTCTTATCCTTATCCAAGGGAAGGTTAAATTAGCCTATCTGGGTAAGCAGCCTCAGGCCAGCCCTGATGGAAGTTGCATGTTCTATTACAGTTCAACATCAAAACACCATGCCTATTATTTTCTCTTATGCTACAACTGTATTTTCTCATCTGAGCCTAAGGAAATATTTTCTTGGAATCCCACGAAAAATAAGCAAATAAAATTGGCAGAGAAACTGATCATACTGTGAGTGGCCAAGAGTAATTTGCTATTATATCATTGTTTTATAACATAATTTTGCTTTATAGCATATAATAGCTTGCTGTGCTTTACTAAAACAGGTATTCGGATTAAAAAAAGGGTATAATAGTGTCTATGCTTACACTAGGCTGGATAAAATTCGGAGGTTATCAAACTTGCTTCTAGGAGATACACAGTGATAATCTGCTACTATCAAGCACAGATGCTGAAGCAAAGAATCACACATTGCAGTATCTGAGGAATTGTGCATCCATGGTGAAAGTGAACAGAATGCATTCTGAAAGCATGAGTTCATATACACACCAAGTACACTTGGTGGTGAAGCATTTTGCCCAGGCTCCTCTAAGGGAAAGAAAATCAGCTTATGAAGAGCACACTGACACATACTGTGCTTTCATATTTCTAGAATTAAGTTCCCTTTATAATGCTATGATATCCCACTTTCCCCTTTTTGTTCAGAAATGCTGGCTAAAAGTTGCTGCAGGCGTGAGACTTAACAGGCTGTTCATGATGACTGACAAGTTCCAGCTGGAGCACAGAAAAAGGTAACGATGTGCAAACATAACAAGCCTTAAGTGACAAAGTAACTTTCCTTTATTGAAATTAGAGTGGGTGAGATGGTTAGTGCTGTGGAAACGAAATGAGAATATTAATATAAAATGGACTATTATGATATTTTTATTTTGTTTTTCATTACAGGTGAGAAAAAGCAATAAATATATCAATATGAATCTGTTATTTGGTCACTAGCAACTAAATATGAACTTTGAACTCTAAAGGAAAGGAACATACATTTCTGTCAAGGGTAACTGCCATCGAAATTAGTTCTTTCAAACTTAAGTCTGTATCTCTTCCTTAGCAAATGTAACTTTACCCTTACTTTTGTTATATTTTTTTCATGAAAACCCATTTCTTATATTTACAGTCCTTTGCAAACAAAAAAGCTTTCAGCTCTTATAAATCTGATGACTGCTTTTATCCTCTTCATCCAGATTTTTCTGAAGGAAATTAATAGAGATCATCTAGATAATTTATTATCCTGCAGAATTGGAAGACCTTTTGATCAGTAAATGAAGCTGCAGAGAGAGATATGTTATGGGGAATTCTAGACAGATTATGGAACTGTTATCAGGAGACAACATCCTGTGTGGCTCAGGCTTCAACCATAGATTTGCTACAAATATTGTGCAAAAACAATTCAAAGATGAATTACTCTAGGAGCTCATCATGGCACATAATTGCTGCAATACAGATAAAAATCATATGGCATGTAGTTTACTTGTAGATTTTTGTTGTGTTACTTATGGTAGTAACTAGAAAGCAAAACCTCATTTTACTAAACCCTATAAAAAGTGATGAGTAAGGAACCTCTTTGTATGATTCTGACTCATCTCAAGAGAAGATACGGGCATTAATAGGAATTTTTTTTTTTTTAAATATTAAAAAGTAGTTATATGCAGTGTGAAAGATGATTCCCCACAACCAATTAATTTTAAAAGTTTAGAAATTTTCCATATATTTTTTCTGTCTTAATTATCATATTGCTTTATTTTTCTAATTCTTTTGCTTCAAATGACATTTTTGTCATTATGAGATCAAACACAGGCTACTTTAAAGACCATTCAGTGACTAGCTGGTAAGTCCTAATGAATATCAAAAAGTCATAATCTCCGTAAAGTTGTTTGATGGTGATGGCCACCTTCATTCACTAATCAGGTTTCATGGACTGAGCCTTCATGCTTTCTTCATCAGCAACTAAATTGTCCCCTCCCAGATTTTTTTGACTCATCTGATGTTCCTTTGTGCTATATTGTCTCTTTGTTCCTCAGTAGCAATGTTTGCACTTGAGACTGCATTCACAGTGCCTTGCTTTCCAAGTAATCCTCTACCTGAATGGCTATCAGCTCTTTGATGGAGAGACTATGTTCTGCATTTGTACAGTGTTATGATCATAAAATAGAAAAGAAGAAAGCTAATGGAGCTGCCACAAATATGCTCAGTGGAATAAATCAGGACAACAGAACTTCCAGAAATATTTTGCGTAAGATAAATGATACAATGTGCAGTTTATCAAGACCAAAGAAGGAAAAGGCATCAAGAGTCAAGGTATCTGAAAATTTATAGTTCTTTATAATTCCTTAGTAAAATACTACTTCACTTTTTAACATTGTCATTATTTCTACAAGCCAGCACATAAATTAATGTGTGATTCTTTTGCTTCATGCCTGCTCTTGTTGTGCATGGTATGCTTCCTGAACACACCATATTTGAACCATAGGTTTGCAGCAAAATCTGTGCAAAAAAGTGCCTAGATTAACTACTCCAGGAACACATAATAGATTTAACTGAAAGTACAAGAGCCACCTGATTTCTTTTAGCTAGAAAGATAAGACCTTCCAGCTGCATACTTACAATTTAACATGCCTTCAAAATATGAATGCAGACTACTCCTAGTTTCTTTGCCTGAATCTTAACCAACTAGTATTTCAAAAGCAAGATGTTCAGACAGTGCTGGTCAGGGGAAAAAGAAACCCTGAAAACTCACCAAAAGTAACTTTTTTTATGTTAATTTTGTAAAATAAGAAAATAAAAAAAATAAAAGCAAACATGTTTAATAAAGTCTGAAGCTTGTGCATGGGACAGGAAAAGAAGAGGAAGAAAGTAGATAACCAAACCAAAATTGTTGGTGTAAAGGGTTTTGGGCTAGGCCAGAAGATCCTGGAATCGGCCAGAACATTCTGGGCTTGAAAATTCTGGGCTCGGCCTGAACATGGAGGGAAGTGGCCAACCAGAGGGCAACACCATAGTGGCCAATTGGAGGGTGGCAATATTCAAATCCAGCCAATCCTGTTAGCAGTTTTGTGCGTGTGATCAAAGGTAGTCTGTATAAGCCGTGTAACCAACAGTAAAGGGCCTCTGACAGTAAAGAAGTTTTTGGCATGAAACTCTGCTGGAGTCCGTGTCTTCAGTCTTCACAAATGGCACCTGAACAGAGACTGAAAAGGCAGACAAAAGAGCTACGGTGGAGAGCTGACTGAACAAATAAGCAGTGGAACCAGAGAGCTGCCTTCCGGAAATGCAGCACCGAAAGATGAGCAGTGAGGACTAATGGGTGCTCAGCTTTCGATTGAAGAAGAGACAATAAAGAGTGTTTTGCTTCAGACTTTAGCCAAGCAGGGAGTAAAGTATGACAAGAGCACCGTACAATCCCTTTTGTCCTGGCTCAAGGGGCAGGGCTTAGAGGTAGCCTCTGCAACTGCGTTCAGATTGGAAACGTGGGAGGCGGCTTGGGATAAATTGTGGGATGCTGCTTCTGTAGGAGACAGTACGGTAATGCTGCTCATGGCTACTTGCAGTTTAATATACGAAGCACTCAAAAGGATGCATCGTCCTAGTACGAATGGGAGTGCTGTTATAACATCTCCAGGTGCGAATACACCATCTAATCCTGGCATGGATCTAATGCTGGTGTGGGAGTTAATGACTCCACTCCCTCCACACCCCCACTGCCGTCCCCATCTACTGTCTCAGTTCTACCTGCCCTGGAGGATTTGACTGTGGGAGATTACAATCCTGCTGATCGCTGCGGTCCTCTCCAGCGTCAAGCTGCAGCAGAAGGGGAAACAGTAAACTTAGCGCTTATTGTTAAAAATGAGATAGTAGAGCCAGTGCCCCCCTCACCCAGAACCTCCACCATTTGCTGCTGTGGCTGTGAAGATTGAGAATGGGGATGAAGTGGATCCTTTTGACCCAGGCCCTATTAATCCTGAGAAGAAGCCTACTCTCAGATCACCAGAAACCTGTGGGAGGAAAAGTTTTAATTGTACTTGATAATGCTGAAACTCCAGAACACATTTATGAGAAGCCTGTGCACTTTCATCAAACTGATATTGCTGCTTCTGAGGTTCTGATGCCTGATAATTCTGATGCTGACCTGGATAGTCCTTTTGACTCAGAGCCTATTGATCTGGAAAAGGAGCCTGATTTATATCCCCCAGATCCTCATGATAAATAAGTAGCTGTAAAGGGAGAAGTGAGACCGGGGGGGGGATGCAGATGTATTGTGTGCTTTGCCTGTGGTGTATGTGCCAGATCAAGAGCCCCTGTGGGAAGGTATCTCATATGCTTTTATCAAAGATATCAGGCAAATGGTGATGGTCCATGGACTTGGGACCCCCTATACAGCTCATTTGATACAGTCTCTCTGTGAAACTCATGTACTAGAAATTGGTAAATATAAGTATGTCCATGTTTCTGTTGACTTGCAGATCTTTATAGATACTGCTGGCCACTTCTTCAGATGTAGGCTGGCTGCCTGCATTGGAATGAGTGTGCATTTTGGTCAGTATAAAAGCCCAAGCCTCATGCGATTCAAGGGAGGCAGAGCCTCTGCGGGGATGACCGCTAAGATTGAGTCTGCTACCTCGCATTGCGATGATGCTGTTCAGAGCTGGTTTCCTGATTGTCTTCACAGGATCCTAGTGCCCCAGTCTGTCCATGGAACCGTGTAGTGGGAGTAATGATTGTCTGGATTTTGTGTTTCAAATATTGTAGTTGTGTGGAGTGTGCTTGTGGGATTCCATGCATGCGTGTGTGTGTTTGTGCGTTGAGGGCAAACAGTGTTCTGTGTATTTTTTGTTGTCGGGTTCATGTAAAAGTTTTTAACGGGTAGTAGATTAACATTTCGGGCAAGAAAGAGTTAATGCAAAAGTGCAGTTGCCAACAGACCGCATGTGTACCTGGGCGAATGGGAGGAGCCTTGCTTAGTGTACTTAAAGTAACCTGGTGTCATGGGTTCAGCAGTAGCAGTCATTTTTCTCCTTCTTGGTAGCTGGTGCAGTGCTCTGTTTCTGACTTTCGGTCTGGGAACAGTGCTGATAACACCGATGTTTCTAGCTACTGCTTAGAATGTTTAGACTGATCAAGGACTTTCTGAGCCTCATGCTCTGCCCTGGGAGGAGGGGAAGCCGGGAGGAAGCAGAGGCAGGACACCT
>WYDI02014703.1:0-36743 GCA_009867235.2 Psittacus erithacus
CGGTTGGTGGTGAGCTGTTGTATTCTCTTCTCTTGTTATTTCCCTTATCATTATTATTATTGGTGGTAGCAGTAGTGATTTGTGTTATACTTTAGTTAATAGACTGTTCTTATTTCAACCTGTGGGAGTTGTATTCTTTCGATTCTCTTCCCCATCCCTCCGGGAGCCAAGGGAGAAAATGGGGGGGCAGTGAGTGGGCTGTGTGACAGGTCTTAAACCACGACACTCTCCTCCTGCTGCTTATGTTTCTTCTTCTGAGAAACTTTAACAGAATTAGAAAAATCTGTTTCATTCTATTTTCCTTTTCCCTTACCACGCAAGAACAAAATTATTTCTGAACAAGATCATATCGTATTTTTTCCTACCCAGAAAATTTAGCACTTAGATAGCACTGTTCACCCAAGAACTCCACAGCACTTTAAAATTTCAGTTAAATCAAGGACTTGCTTACTTTTTCATGCTTTGAGGAATTACAGATTATTATTACTAACCTCACTTTAGCAGGGAAACTACTAACGAAACTGAGGCAAGTAGTAGCAGAAGACCAGTTTCGGCTTAAATTTGCACGAAGATCTGAAATAGCGCCGCTGAAGTGAATGGAATTATGCTTACACAGAACTCGGCTACTACACGGCACGCAGCAGAGAACTAATTATTCCAAAAGGCTGCAGGTACCACTGTGGTGGAAGGAACAAAGGTAAAATCTGTATTCTGAGTCACAAACCTTTTCCCAATTCATCTCCTCATCATAAAGAATCAAATCATATTTTTAGCAAGAGCAGCCAGTGAGGGG
This sequence comes from Psittacus erithacus, assembly GCA_009867235.2. Lineage (NCBI taxonomy): Eukaryota > Metazoa > Chordata > Aves > Psittaciformes > Psittacidae > Psittacus > Psittacus erithacus. The sequence continues at coordinate 794 of WYDI02014703.1, forward strand.
TCAGGAAGAGATTAAATAGCTATACCAAGGTCATCTAGGATATTTGCAATAGAGAACATCTCTGAGGCCAGATTTCCCAATTTCAAGGATACCACTTCAACCATTTGCATACCTTCAAACACCACTAACCATAAAGACAACATAAAGCCTAAGAAAATAAACTGCATTTCCAGACACAAAAAAGCATTTTAAAACATTATGTACCTCATTAAAGGAACGTTTCAACAGAGAACAACAACCTGATTCTGTGGAAGCATGACGAGAAATGGATGCACGTCAGGCACTAACACTGAGCTCCTTAAGATCAATCATGCATCATACTGATGGAAGTGTGAAGTTAAGCTGAGGTGTTTCAGCTCATCAGATACCCTCTGATCAAAGAATTTAAAACACCACAATTTTTATCTCTCCCTCCCCATCACTGCATTTATTATGCATTTTTAGAACATCTCTCTCTTCCAGAGAGGCCTCTATTAATCATTCATTTTGGGTATTTCCTATTGGAGGCACATGGAAAAGTTATCTTCATCATGCTGCTTTCTTAAAACAGATAATAAATGTGCCTGCAACATTTGTATATGCAGTAATGTGTAAATAAAGTACTGCATAATTCTTATTTCTTTTAAGAATTTCATGGAAAAAAAGATGACCAACACCTCTGATTAAGACCTAAGAGAATTCTTAAGTCTTTGGCTTACATTCCCTGCTTAAGGACTTGGGTCCAGATCAAGATGTAAAACAAAGAGAAACTTGTGGTATAGTACAGAATGAAGAGTACCCTAGGGATGAGAGGGAGAATAAAAAGGTCATGAAATTTTACTGTTGGGTTAGCCGAAGAATAACAAACAAAATGGATGCTCCATGTTATAAAATACATTGAGGTTTTACTCTAGGGTTCAAAGAGGCAGTAAACCACTTCCTTTGGGTTCCCTTTTCAAACATGTAGCATGTTAACTAGATTTAACCATAAAAATTCTGGAGCTTTTCCTTCAGCACTGAAGAAGGATATATTCTGGACAAACGTGTTATTCTCCTCTTTGCAGTCATAATTTTCTCTCCCTTGTACCAAAAAAACTTCATTTTCTGAGACTTATTTGTAATGCATGGCACTTCAGTGCACCCATCAGCTTCCCCTACTTCAGTCTCTTTGGCTTGCACCATTGCAGTACCCATTTCTGTGAATTCTTACAAAACCTGTAAGTGCTGAAACCATCCATCATTCAATGTTATAGCAACCAAGAACCAGAAAACATTGAACAAGCATTGACTTACGCAGTTCCTCCCGGTGTGCCTCTGTCTGTGCAAAAAACTGGCGAAGCTCCTCTGTGATCTCCATGTTACTCAAGTCATATTCTATCTCCCCTTCAGACTCAGAGTCCTCCTCCGTTTCAGAATCCCCATCAGCATCCTCCCTCTCTTGGTGGGCATCTGCATATTGCTGAGCTCCCCTCTGGTACACAGCTCTGCCACTTGGCTTATAGGTGGAAGAATAGCTTTGAGCATGTGGGAGGTCTTTCCCATCCCAATCTGAGTAGTGACTAGTTGGAAAGGCTGCAGGAAGATGCCACGGTAGGTGATAAAAGGACTCCATGGCTTTCCTGTAGGCTCTCTGGTGTCTACGCATCCAGCGCATGGCTAAGTCATAGTGCTTCCAGTATTTTGTGTACACTTGCTGAGAATACCATGGCTCAGTGTCTTCCTGTGGGCAAAACATGGGGGAGAGGGAAAGAAGACCAAAAAGAAAGAAAACAAACAGTAACTGAGGAGAGGAAACACTGTAAACGCAAGCACAAATTCTGCCTTTTAATCAATAATCATCCTCTTCCTATGGTAAACCACACAGGTCTAAATGAAGACAAGTATTAATGCAGTACAACTGCACTACACTTTATTACTATTACAGGAGATTGATTTTGCATCAACGCAACTGCCAGTGAAGAATCAGCAACAGAAATCTGTAGTCTCCAGAAGGTATTTTTCAAATGTTGTGCTACCACAGTGGGAATTGGCTCTTTTTAGAGGCTATGCTGCGTGGACTTTTTCCGCAACTTCTTAGCTGCTCATGTGAGTTGTAAGAACTGAATCATTCCAAGGTGTATGTATTACAACCTATACCTGATTTCCAAATCCGCAGACAGAAAACACAAGAGATTAAAATTCCTCCATGTTAAACAAAGGCATTCATTTTATCCAGTAACATATTTCCTCCCTCTGTCTGCCAAAATAAGTTTCTCAGAAAAGGTCAAATGGCAATTCAGCCAAGTTCATATATCCATCATGGCCTCGATCAAAAACAAGACTGTATTTAGCCAAGTGCAAGCTGCCAGTAAATCTCCCTTTTGTACTCATCAGCAACCAACATATGAAAAGGGGTAATGCCACTGATAAAGTATATGGAAAAATGGTTCTATAGAATGAAGCACACTGTAACACACCTTCTGTTTTTCAGCTAATCTTAGTTTTCCTGAAAAAAAAAGTTTCATGCTGTTCAGATTCCACCAGCGACTACAAAGCCCCACAGTCCCTCTAGCATTAAGCCCCCTTTGTATAGACCATTGCATCTCCGCCCTCATCCTACCTTCAAAATGAGGGGATCATAAGGTATCTTAAAAGAAAGCCATAAAGTAAACTACAGCCTAGAACAAATATAATAAATCTCTTTTTTTCTTTCCCGCACCTCTTAATTTCCATAGAAAATCTTTTGTCTGGACCAAACCAGAATGCCTGTACTTTAAATTGAAAGAATTTTAATTAAGCCATGCTTTGGCGAACACTCAAAACTAAGGCGAGATTTAGGCAAGGTTTTCAGAGACGAATGTGACATTTACAGTCCTATATTAGCTTAGTTGGTTTTGTCTGTTTTTTCAAGAAAAAGGCATACAACACAAAAATCTTTCTTTAAGTGTGTTTTCTTCATCTGCACTGGCACCATTCTGTAGCCTTAAAAGAATAATTTTCTCAGAAAAAATAATTCCAAAACAAAACAGAAAAAACCTCCCTAAGAAATACCTTCTATTTATGCCAACAATTTCAAGAAAGGTTAATTTCATTTACTTACATTTATTTTCAATTTCTGGTTCTCAGGCAATAATGTAAATGCAAAAGAATTTGGAATAATAATTGTAACTTCCATGTTTCCCCTCTTTCTGCAAAACATAGCTTGTTATCCCATAAGAGATCTATAAATACAATCTCTTTTTAAGGTCATTGGGAAGCACTCTCAGAAACAAAATTCCTCCGGCAAACAGAGTCCATAAAGAAAATGCACGACAACAAGCTTGCATTCTTCAGGATATTTTGGATCAAACATTGTACTCTGCTTCTGAAGGGCTGTGGGAATCAGCTACATGATTTAAAAGTCTAGACAAATTATCTTTCCTGAAAAGCAACAACTCATGGAGGTGAAATTTCATTCTGATTCTCCTCTTGGTTTAACATTACACTGCTATGAGACCATGCATTTCAGAGTATTTATTCTTAACATGAGTGGGTGCAAGAAAAGCATCTGCCTTCCATATGGAATTTCTTCATTCTTAATCATCCAGCCACCTAAAAGCTAGGAAGAACAACATTTTATTTACTGTTCTTGCTTTGCTTAAGAATGCCACACTGACTCCTCATCCTTCAGCAGTCAGATAGTGTCCTGTTGTCAAATCTGGTATATTTGGAGGTTACTTTCAGAACATTCTGTCTATTTTTCCCAGTACTTAAAAAACCAATTTTTGAAACATCATGAAGCTTGACAAAAGCAAGTATCTCCTACAGTCTATGTATTTCCAAAGAAGACAACATATTCTTTTAAATATCAAAAATTATCTACAGTTCTTCAAAAATGTTTCTAAAAAGGGCCTTCATGACTTTACTGAAAGCTTTGGAATCCAGCTGGCTGATTTGTCTAGCTGACTAGCTCCAGTTCTTAATTTAAGAGAAAAGAAGACAAAAAGCCAGTTCATGTAGACAGAACTGTGAGGCTGGTGCCTGTCCAACTACTTTTTGTGGCTTTTTTGTTGCAAGTGACCCCTGAAATCCCTTTTACATTTGAATTTTAAAAATACATCTGTTAAAAAAGAAATTACAGAAATGTTTTAGATCAGGGTGGAAAAGGGAAAGGAACACTTTAAAGTTTAACTTAGTTCTGTGCCTGTGCTTTTTCAGCTGCAGAATAAATGGAAATAAGAGATTTCCTCAAGGAAACAAAAGCTATAAATCTAAGGCAAATGATCAGAGTCCTCTGTTATTTTCCTGTTATGTCTCTGGAGCCTTCCCAGGAGTAGACAAATCATCCACTGTTACATTCTGAATTCTATTTCTACAGCAATTTAGCTACTTTCACATCTAATTTTTACATGTCTGAACTGAGAGTTCGGTAAGTGTTTAAATGCATTTTGTATATAAAAAGTGACTAAGTTCTTACATAGAAACCCATACAGACCACTTACCATCTCTTGCGGAGCTTGTTCTGGTGATCAAGGTGAACTAGAGAAAAGAAAAGTAACTTTTAAATTAATGAAAATGGATGCATTAAAATGTTCACAAGCACTGAATATATTTTTGTTAAACTTGGATACTGTGACCTACAGCTATTAAATATCCCTTCTCTGTTGTGACTCATTGAAGTCTCTTAGTTATAGTTTTTGACTAGCACTAGCAAAAAATCCCAGATCTTAAAACTCCCTACTACAATAAGAAGGTGAAGAGGGAACCTTCTACACTATGCAGCCTAAAATGCTGTGACTGAATGCTTCCCTCCTCCCGCCACCAGTACCCTTTTCCATTTTCTCACACACTTCATACTTTTACAACCTTTCTTTTCCAAATGCTGAACAAAAATAACAAACTTTAACAAAACGCACTGTTCTCACTTTTTAGTGGTGCCTATTCAGGGACATATATAAAGGAAGCAATTACCATAAAATGATTGGAACAGGCTGAAACCAGGACATCATCTTGACTCTATTCAAATCTCTGGTGCACTTATAACCACCTACAGTACTTCTTTCGCTTTATCTCTCTTCTTGGTAAGGGAAGAGATGGAAAACAAGCTATCTATAGCCCCTAGGCAGGATTTGTAACTATCATCATTTTCAGTGTGATTTACCAAGAGGAATCATTGAAAATCTGAATCTCCTCCCTACCTGACAATTATTTTATTAAGATGTTAGCTGCTTCATCCACATACTTTTCCTGACACTCGCAGCCTTGATTTGAACTTTATGTCAGGTGAGTGACAGTGAAAGGTAACAGAAACACAGTACACTAAACTTCCACTGATACCCCTAAGACACAGTCAAATGCAATTCCCAGCAACACTGGAATATAGCCAAGACAGCACTTACAATTGTTCCAGATTTATACCAGTTTAAAACTAGGATTTTTCAAAATGCGTAAGACTTTAGTATATACACCAGTTGTGTTCTGTCTGAACTGATCAAACAGCAACAGTTTGTCTCTAAGACAAGCCATGCTGCATGAAAGGAGAATAAGGATGAACCACATTCAGAGAAAATGCAAATCATGCTGCTACTCCAAAAGCAAATTATTATCCTTTGCAAAGCCTACACTATGCTCAAACCCATAAACCCTTGGTCACACCGACCTACCTACAAGAAGGCTGGTCACACCAACCTACCTACCTACTGTGAGCGGTCCCCTTACAATCAATGGGATGACTCATGCAAGCTAAGGATTGCAGAATCAGACATCAGGCAACCAAAGTGCGCGAGTTCATTGTATTCTCTCCTGCCTGCTTGGAGGAATAAGAAAACCTAGTGCTGAGGTCACTGTAAAACACTGCGGTGACTTGTAACACTTGAAATACACACGTACATAAGACTCTTGTGATATGCCTCACTGCTCATTTCAAACATCTCATTTCCTATGCTAGCTCTCTTTAAAACTTCACTCCCATGACACACACATATACCTTTTGTCTCTTCCCTATATACATCTGGATACTGTCGAGGTTGTTGTAATATCTTTTTCCTATACTTAATAACCTAAGTCCATGGTAGCTGATTCTTCCATTTTCCACTTTAGAAAAAAATATGTGTATTTAATTTTCCTGTTCACTCATAATTCCTACCTGACAAAAGATTCTTTGAACCAGCTTCAGCATAAACAGAAATCAGGGCTGAAGCTTAATATAAAATCACTTTTTAAGTGGTGAATTTTGATACTTTATTATTAATACATAGTCTCTAAAGGGGAAGGAGAGGAAAAACTCTGGCAAAACTATCCAGCTATATTAATTTAACAAATATGGAAACCCTGTTTTGTCCAACACAGAAACATTAATTATTTTAATAAATTATTTATGAAATATTAGACTACAAGCATAAAGCAGAGCATAACAATGTTGCAAGCTGAGACACTATAAATTTTCAGCTGAATTACTCTTCCAAAACAAACTACATAAAATGTGAAACATGACAAGAAGCACAAAATGTCTTGATAACTCTACTTCTATAATTTATACTTTAAAAAATAAAATATGGATGCAACTGAACATTTGAAACTCTCTAGCAAATGTAGACTTTAAAATGAGGAAGAGATTTGTTTGCCTATGCTATTAATAATGAAAAAGTTATTTTTTAAATAAATTTTATTGCTTCCTTTTCTCAGTTTTAAAATATTTCCTCACTGATAATTAAATACGGATATACTCCCTTAAATCAAAGCACATCTGTCTACTTACCAACCTGAGGCAAGTAAGCATTAGTGAAAATAAAGAAATCTGATCAAAGCAATGACAGCACTTAATCCCAAAGTGAGGAAAAGGAAGTTGAGACAATGTCTGTCATTGTGAAACACAACCAAGAATCATTGTTTTTGTAACTTGGTAATGTAACTCATATTCTGGGAGCAAAGCCCTCTTGTGGTGCGTTGGATATAGAGCTGCCACATGGCTGCCATACTGGAGGCGACAGGCATAGCCAGAAACACCAATGCGGGATCAAGGTGGGTTCGGCTATTCAGAAAACCCATGTGAACAAGATTAACCCGTTGCACAGTAGTGAGATAAAAACATAAGATGTTATTAAACAAAGGTTAAACTTCAACAAATTCAGCAGATTTCAACAACAACAAAAATTATATAAACCTTTCCTCGAAAAGCAAAATATGTTCAAATCAGAAATGCCCAAAAGAACAGATAGCTGACCACATCCTTTCCCCACTGCTGCTTTCCTCCCTGCTTGTTTAGCCTGTGAGAAGTGCCTTCCTCAGTCAGGCCAGAGATGTCCCTAACTCAGCATCCAGTTTCTGACAAAATCATTAGAGATGTTCAGTAAAATATAACACTAGAGCACACATAGAGGAATTACTTTTCCAGGTACACTTGCCCCAATTTCAGCAAGTGGCAGCTGACATACTTCTTTCAGCTCTAAACTGGTTTTGGAATTTAAAGCCAGACTGCCATTTTTCTGAACCTATGAATACTGTGTGTTTCCACAACATCTCATCAGAATAAGTTTCACAATTTAAGGTGTTAAACACCAATTTGTGCTGTGTATTTTTAAACTCACCCTATTGCATACTCTTTAAAAATATCTGAAGGATTCAGCAGGAAAAACATGCCATGTTACAACACCTAAAGCGTACAACTTCCTACAAACACCTATTTCATTTTATACTTCTAATGCTTACTCTTGGTGCAGAATTACCACCAGAAAAGGGAAATGTCTGGAAAGTGTTTTGACACTCTGTGCTTCAGATTAATACTGTGCATTGCTGGCATATGATGTTAACTTTAATACCGAAGTGCCCTACTTAGCCACACAGATAAGCCTGTGATTCTTGAGACAGTCAGCAGTACAAATTATTTCCCTAAATCCCTAACTATGCACTGCATTCTTGTTTGTGAATGGATCTAAATACAAGACCTGTCCAGCACTTTGGATACAGGTACAGCTGGTCATCATCTGAACAGGAGAATTAGTTGACATATGAAGACCTACCTATCACTATGATGTATTTCTTCACAGCAGTGTCTTTACACCAGTAGTAGCAATTCCTGTGAATGGAAGGGAAACTACACATAAGACAAATTTATGTTCACTGCACGGACAATCCACATTTAACCACTAGGCCTATGACCCAACTTTACCATATGCATTACAGCTCTTTTGACCTGAGCAGAGATGAGACAGCATAATCCTCTGCTGCTCCCAAAAAGAGGGTTTTTCTTCTCTGAGATCCAGGACACAAACCCAAAAGCTAACGGAGTCACAGGTCAAAAGCAAAGTGCTAAGAGCTGCACAATTATTAGAAGCCTCAATTAGCTTATGTTTCATATATGGCTTGGCAGTTTAGCCATAAACGAGGGAGAGGATGAAACTTCTATTCTATTGCTTGTGACAGCAAAATTCATTTCCTTGTCTCACAGATGCCATACAGACTCTGGTCAGTGACTTTACAGATCACAAAACCCATAGGCAGCTCCTGCCTCTGCCAAATTGGGCACACAAATCAAAAGACTGACAGGCAAACAAACCCTTAAACCCAAGCTCACGCCGGCGCATCCTCCAGCATACGGGGCACCCCTCTCGCCAGTGCTCTGCACCCCGCCTCAGGCCGGAGGCCAGCATTTTGCAGAGGAAACGAAAGGAAAAGCCCCGAGCCCGTACCGCCGAGCTGCCAGCCACACACCCCGGAAAAACCTCCCCGCCCCGACAAGCTCGAACGCAAAACTTCCTCCCGAGCTTCTTTCTTCCCGCGCACGCCACCGCTCGCCCCGGCTGGCCCCCTCCCTCAACCGTCCCGCCGCGGACCAGCGAGGCGGGAGGCCTGGGCCGCAGCCTGCGCAGCGGCACCACCGTCCATACACCCACACGGGCTGCCTGTGGCTCCGGTAAGCAAAAAAGACGAGGGAAACCGTGCGAAAACTCCTCCGGTACTTCCTCCTTCCCTTCCTTCCGGCGAGGACGAGCGCGGCGAGCAAAGCTTCCTCCCGCCGCTTCCGCCCGCCCATCTGCGATCCCACGGCGCCATCTTGTGGGGCTATGAAGAGGCACCTTTAGGATCCTGCTCCAGGGGGACCAGCATGGGCCCCCATCACCTCGAGTTTTCTCCGGGAAGGGGCTGGCTCATTGTAGGCACCCGCCCTTCACTGGGACGGTGGTGCGAACTCCTGTAATCCCGTTTGCCACCTCCTACCTCCTCCAGCCTTAGGGCATGTGCAATACGCAACAAACTGAATTGTTAGTCAAAGCCTGGGTGGGATGTGGTGATGATTGTGCTGTTGATGACTGTGGCTCTTGTCCTCTCATTATTGTTTTCCTGAATTAGTTTCTAAACTTCCTGGTCAGTCTGTGTAGCGCTACTGAGCTGGTATTGTATGGGTCTGTGTGAGGGCAGCATGTTGTTTTGCAAATTCTTTTTTTTTTTTTTTTTTCCTTCCTATGCCAATGAAACATGAAAAACGTAAAGTGGCTCTAGAGTGAAGTGAATACCCCTGCAGTTTCTTTCCCAGAGCTAATGCTGGTGAAAAAAGGGTGGCTTCTAATTCCAGCATGAGATTTTTCCTTCCAGGCCTGGGGCCAGAAGCATCACAGGGGAGGTTTGGTTTTAGTTACAGGTTTTTATCAATGGTGCCCCATAATGCAGCATGTCCCTCTTGAACTACTTTCTCACGTTGCTGTGTTCCTTGCAGCCTCCAGTGTTGCTCCAGTGGCTGAACATTAGTCTCAAACTAGGCTGAAAATAGGATTATGTTTCCAGGAAAGAGAATGAAACGTTAGACTAGAACAGCTATTAGAGCAGGAAAATTCTCTCATAAGAAACAGCATTTGCAGCTGTCGGGTCTAGACAGAGAGCATTTGTCAGATACTCAGATTCATTAATTAGCCAACTAATTTAATTTACGCTTTAAGAAGCAAGGACTGTAATGAATGGAGGTTTGTAAAAAATGTAGATTTTAATCTTTCAGCACGCTTTACTGCTTATATAAGCTGAAAAGAGCATTCTGGGCATCAGATCTCGAAAGGTGGTATTTTAAGCACAGGGAGGCAATGATAAGTTGGAAACTAGGCAATAATCTCTTACTCTTGTACCACTGTTCAAGAAGTACACATCTGTCACACTCAAATGTTCTGTTAAAGTGCAAATTTGTACGTAGGCCATTATTTTTCAAAGACTGTGTTATTGTAGTATTGCTCTATCGACTTAAGCATAATCAAAAATAAGTCACCTTTAGAACTGTAGAAGAAAATGCTAGAGCCTTGAAATTATTGACTCTGCTTGTTCTTTATTAAGACAAAATCATATTAAATATTAAATTATTTGTAGTAGATTTTCAACCATGATGCAGATTCTATTTTTGGATTAAACCAAATCCTACTAAAGTCCAGTTATGAATCTACAATTTTGAAACCTTATAGGAAAAGATTGACAGCCCTTTCTGGGGGGTATGTGTGTTTGTGTGCAGAAAACTATATGTGAGACTTCTTTTACTTAACTATCCTTTCTGAGGAGGGAAGGGGACAGACTACCAAAGGAAGAGTAGGCGAAAGAGGTAGAAACATCTTAAAGATTATTTTACTGCCAAAGAAAATATGAAGTGGAGCTGGACTTCTGACCAAATGTCATCACTCTTATCTAAAGTTAGATGTAGTCAATATCTGTCTTCTGTAGTACCTGTGGCCTCATTGTGTCTGGATACAAGAAAATTAATTGAAAATTAGCAGCTTCTCTGAAGACTTTCCCTGCTGGATAAGGGGATAGTGTTCCTTTTGCTGCCTTTCTGTTCTTGCTTACAGTCTGGAAGTGATCTCTGCACCTGAGCTAGTCACTCTTCAGATGCCATTATAGCCACGGGCAAAGCATAGTAATTCTTTGTGGGTGAGTTCATCTGAGGTATATTAGTTAACTACTTTGGGGTGAAATGAACCACACCGCAGAAATGCTAGTTTCTTCCACTTTTTTCAAGAAAGCCTGAGGCAATTCTCAGTAGGTGCTCTTATTGCAGGTGCATATGTTTATCCAGATAGATCCCACTGAGAAAAAAAACAATAAAAGTGCAAAAAGTTGATCAGGAAAATGTGGCAACTGACTATAAAATATAAAAGCCCACCTCAGCCAATAGATGGCAGCATTGGAAATCGTAATGAGGAGCCTCTGCCTGAAACAGTGGTGCTAGGGGTGTCTAAACTGGTTGCTCTGAAGGAATAAAAGATCCGCCAAATAGCCCTGACTTGCGTACCTCTGGCTTGCTAAAATATGCTGTCTTTTCTAAGCTTTCAGATGGCACAAGGCCTCCTTTTTTCAAGAGAGCTAACAAAGGAACTTTGGACCATCCAGGTTTCCAGAGTCTGAAAAGTGAAGAACTGAGCACTCAACCAATTCTTAAATTTTTATTTCTGAAAGCTCAGCGCTGGATCATTTGGCATAAATTTTATGTGGTAATTTTATGTAGTATACACAAGCAATAAAATATTGTAATGATACATTTTTATCTTGTCTTTGAATTTCGTTCTGTTGGTCTTCAATAATTCGGTTTATTTTATGTGCCTTTGTTAATTTTGGCATTATTACACAACAACAGCATTTAAAATTTTTAATTAGGAAATACATATGCATTGTGCTGTTTCTCTTGTGCAGAAAAAAAAAAAAAAAGGAGTCATTTCACATTTGTTGTCAATTATTTTTAATCCAGAAAACTCATTAATAATGTCAGGCATGCTTTAAATGCAGACAGTCAGTGGGTAGTGTGTGAAGAGGCCACAGCAGAAATGAAGACCACAAAGACATCAGAAGATGCAGACCGTGTTTCGATTCCTTTATCCAAGGAGAGACTCAGTGCCTTGAGCAGATCAGGGAGGTGCTGTGTAGCCAAACAGCTGTGACCACAGCAGTGTGGGATGGGACTGGGCCTCCTGGTTAATCCTGTGCTTGTTCTAAGCTGCATAGCTTTCACCCTGTCAGCAATTCTCCTGGCTTAAGTGCTACTGACACTTGCTAAGTGTCTATTTGATATGAGCTCCTCACACCTGAATGTGATCCCAAGAAAGTGTGTTGTATCAAACTGCATGTAGGTTAAACCAGCACTGTACCTGGCTTTCCTGTTCTCTTTCCTGTTCTGTTTTTTTGTAACATTACTAAGCCACAAAAAATTCCCAAATGCATATGGAATGCATATATAGATGAACTAAAATACACACACTCCATTGCATACGCCCAGTTACTAGAATTTAGTCTACAAAGCACATGATATCCAAGTTAATGCCCCAAACTAATATTTAATCCACTCAGTTGTAGGTTTGTGTTGTAAGACTTTGCAAATGATTTATGACCAGCAATAACTAAATAATAATCAGCAATTTAATACAGGGTCAGGGGTTTTTTGTTTGCTTGAGGCTTGGCAAGCACGATATATTAGGGATACAGCTGCCTTCCTAAAAGAATTTTTAGGTTTTTATTGTTTTTATCTGCACAATGAATTTCTTCATTGGTCTTTGAAGCATCATGAAATGCTTTAGAGATATGGGTAAACAGATTCCATCAACACGAATAGGCATCAATGTGTGAACGAGTTTGCGCAAATCCCTTGACTTGGGATCAGATTTGTTCATTACAGTGCATACGTTAACTTCTGCATAATCTTAAAAATCAGCCTTCAATTGACCAGAGGTTAGCCACAGAGTTGCTGAGTAACACTTGGAATTCAGTTAAAATCAGTCAGCTATGTACTTTGTCAGGCCTTGTTGCTGTTTGATTTATTATCATTGCCCTCCATCATCTTTCTTCTTTTCTTCCTTTCTTCTATTACTTCTTGTACATTCCTGTTGTGTCCACAGCTATTAATGCTGACTGCTTGTCTGTGAGCCATAGCTCGCTCTTGCTTTGAGTTCTTATTGCAGACTGCCTCACTGATGGTGTTGCCGTGACCTTTTGAATTTCCACAATTGTAAATGACTCTGTTCAGTATAGAGGGTAATAATAATTCTACACATAGCTGCACCTAAATCCTGAGAGAGACCATAGCATGCTGTCTGATCTTCCTGCTACAAGAGGGCTTTGAGGAGACAAAAGGCTTTCTCTGTGGTATCTGTATCCTCTGCTATAAAAGGCTTTATTCACAGATACTTGAAACTGAGACTAGAAGTGCACTGAGAAGCCATGCAGAATATAGATTAGGTGTGTGCTCATGTTGACCTGCCCCAAAAAAGGGAAGACTACTTGATCCTGCAAATGCAGTGCTCAGTCTCCATGGGACTGAGAAAAACAAGGTGCTGTTAACACTGCTGCAAGAGCTACAGAAAGCTCTGGACAAGGACAGGAGATGGCAACGGCTCTTGAGTTAGGTGCACAGATGGATTGCAACCCAGCAAAATCAGTAACAGCAGCTTCTTACAGCAGCTAAGGGTTTAGCTGACCCACCAGCTGTGGGGCCAGTGCAACCCTGATGGAAGAGCCACATCTGAACTGCTTCTAAATCTGCTGTAGTTGAGGAGCTACAAGTGGCTCTTTAGTGTCAGGGTTCTTGAGATTTTCCAGGGTAGCTCCTTAGGGGTCAAAATTAATTCAAACTTGAAACTGACTCAGAAGTTGACTAATAGAGGGGAGAGGGAAAAAAAGACAGATGATGTAGAAGACGTAAATGCATAACTTTTAGGTACTTAATCCATGAGGGGGGATCCAAAGTTGAAAGCTGTGTCTGAGGTTTTCTTTTAAACCCAGGGAGGCAGTTGGGTCTCACAGAGAGTTACCTGAAAAGCCTTTGTACTGGTACCAGTGTTTGTTCTACCATCTTTAAGCTTCCAGATGAAGTGCCTCTACCTGCATTATAGTGAGTGAAGTTCTCCATCTCCAGGAAACAGAGGTTCTACTTAGCATCCAAGCTAAGCTCTCTGGAAATTACTGCCTCCATTGACCTTAGACCAAACCTTAGCTTAAGCTTGGGTATTTCTGCTGCATATTTAAAGGTAGGTGAGAAGAATGTTGAGAAACTGTAGTGTGAAAACTTTTTTATCTGCTGCTGTTCTCTCAAAACCCAACATGTATCACTCTTTTAGGCGGCAATAAAAAAGTCACGATGAATGTGCCTCCTCATATTATAAAATAGCTTGCTGAGTACATCACTTCCTTAGAAAATGAGACACCTGGGTTTAATTCCCTTCTATGCCTCAGATGCTTAATACTTACCCCCAGGGGAACAAACAAACCACTTACCTCTTGCTGACCTTGAAACCCGGTCTCCAGTTTATAGGCCAACATCAACATCTTGTTTTTCATTCCAGCTTTTGTATGTGCTCACAGACATTATTTGGGAAGCCAATCCACTGGCTTTGCCAGAGATATTGCAATGCTCCAGACACAAATATTTTGGCCAACTTAGCGAAAAAATGCCACCAGGCAAAGTGACTTGAAATTTAGGGGAATAAATAGCATATTTGTTGCAGCATGAATGAATAATCATGGAAAAAAATCAGGTTCATAAATTTTAAATATTTTGAGCATCAACAGTTTGTTTTATTTTATTTGCCTAGTCATGAATTGGATCCAGTTTCTCTGTGCAGTTACCTCGTGGGTTGACATTTTTCATAGAATAATTTGCTAATGTTTTCAGTGTAGTTTGTTCTTGTGCAGAAGTACCTGGGGATCCATCACAGTGGGATCTCCCTGGGAATGGGCGCATAAGAATGAAACAGCTTTCCTCAGGAAAATCTATGTGAGGGCTGAGGGAGGTTTATTATATTGACCTTGCCTTCAGTATATTCTTAGCTCTTGCAAAGGGGTCTTGCTGTTGGTGATCTATGGGAAGCTGATTTCTTCTTCTGGGTAGGACAGATGAAATCCGAGTCTTGGAAATGTCAGACAAGTATGTGTTCATAAGAAGCATGGTAAATGCACAGCAAGGCCTCTGCTGTTGGGAAAGGTAGGATCCACTGTTTAGGGGTGTACAACTGATTCGTTTATATATAGGAAAACCGAAGCACCTTGAACACATGAGATTTGTTTTACAGCCAATATGCTTCTTCTCCAGCAGCCCTATCTAGTTCTAGAGTTGGCTGAGAAGGTGCTGTTCAGTTGGGTTATGCATAGACAACAAAATCTAAGGAGCCTCCTCACATACAGTAGTCCAGAAACTCCAGACAAATGGATGTATCCCTCAGATTTCCTCTACCAAGAATTCTCACATCAGAAAAAGGAGCTTGTCCAGGACAGCCTAGTTGCATGCAAGCCCAAAGGAGTGGCCTACATGCAACATGTAGATAGTAGTGATTCAGGAGACAAATTCCCACTGAGCAGTAAATCCTGAAGGCTTCAGTTCTTTTTCTCTTCTCAGTCCTGGGTTCAAACTGAATAAAAGTTGAATGAGAATCTCAGGATATGGCAAACATTGATATGGAATAGTGTCGGAAACTCTCAAAATATTTTTTGAAAGTCTAAATAAAATGTATTTGTACGGAAACTGGTTTTGTAACATTGGAAGCAAATGTATTTTTCTTTGAGAATTCATTAATTGCTGCTTCTGGGTCTCATTATCTGGCTGCATTTGGCTGAGACGTTCTGGCTTGAAGTCCCGGGTAAATTCTGGGAATCCTGAAGTTTGCAAAAATGTGAACTTTGAACCAAACTTTTTAAAGAAGCAGGGTGCACATCATACTGGTGGGTTGGCTCCTGATGATTCTGTGTGCCTTTAAGCTTTCTGCCACTTGAATAATTTTGGTATAGTTTTCTTGGTCTCTTCTATAAACTTCTTATATGAAGCCTGGGCATCTTTCTCAGAAACAGGGCTTCAATGTCTAGAAGCCTGAACTAGCTAGAAGCAATGGTGATCCCTTGGTGTCCTTCACATGCAGTTGCTCACTCTTTTGTAGAGCTCTGACTGAGGATGCATAAAAAAGCATCTAGAAAATGTGAATTCTTTACTTTACCTTGCATAAGAAATCAGAACCAAAGTGTCTTGACATATACCTGCGCTCCAGTTTTCTTCTTGCTCTGGAACTGTCCTTGGGCTTGGAGTGCCCAGAATCCTCCTGCAGCAATGGTACTTCTCTCCTTCCAGAGTCTCTGTTCTGGCATGTAGCTAGCTTTCTGCCTCCTCTCCTGGACAGACCTCTGCTTCTCTACTCAGACCAAATTTCTCTGTGTCAATTAAAACTTTAATCGGCGTCCTCTCTCTTGAAATTTAGGTTTAGGAAAGCAGCTGGCCAGTGTGATAGTGAATATTTTATCCCATGAAATTTCCATGTGAACAGAAGATGACAAAAATTTAATGACTAAAAGAGTTCAAACAGTCTGTAGAGTAGACTGGGGATGGGAAGACAGTCTGAAATGGGCTGGATGTTTTTTCTGGGGTTTTACAGGCTCTTCCCTGTCATTCTGCCTCCTGAAGTCTCAGTGGGCTTTCTCATCATGAGACTGGGAATGAAATATATTTACTACAGGTGACATGCTCAGGGCCTTCTTGCTGTGGCCTGAGATATGCATGTGAAGTCACCTAGGAGACCTGATGCACGTACACAGTCCCACCACATGGCCAGAAGTGATGTATGTGGTGGTGCAGGTAGTGACCACGGTAGAAGAAGGATCTTGTTAATACTCCTATTATGCTGCATGTGTGGTTATATGAGTGAGAAAGTTAGCAGTGAATACCTGATGAACGTCTCCATAACAAGTTATGTAATGCTTGCTGGCAGAAGATGGTATCACTGCTCAGCTCTTAGCCCTAAATCACCATCATTGGGAATTTCAGTTCAAAATAAAAATGATGAGGTAAAACAGCCAATGGAGAGGGGAGACAAACTCTGTGTATGAAGTGAAATTGCATTTTTCACAAATTAAGCACAGAAAATTCATAATATCAAGCTGTTTTTAAATTGCGTATACAGGGATTCAACAAATCATTGCATAACCATTTACAGCCAGTTACGGTGAAGTAATAGGCACAAACTTTGAAATTCCTAATTCTTTTATCCCTGAAGAAATCGAACATTTATTTTATGGTGGACAGCATCCTTCAGAAACTTTTTTTGCACAGAAGTCAATGAAGGACTAGTGACCTGTCCATATATCAGTGTCCATACAGTGGAATGGATTATGCCAATGTTCAGTAGGGACCCTATAAAGCCACTAAAAAACATACAAGTGCATGTACTGGCGTAGCAAATGTTCAATGATAAATTGAGGTGGCATTCATTCCCAAATAATTAATTATGAATTGTTCATCTGTTCTCTGTTGATTTAAAAGTTATTTGCCTGTTTTATCTTCTTAATTTGGTATCCTATGATTTACAAGTGAAACATCTCCCTGTTAAAAGAGAGCTTCATATTTCCAGAGAGACTCCTATAGAATGAGTAATGAAGTACTTTTTATTAAATTACAGTGAAAATCAAAATCTCACTGCCAGTATTTCATGGAGGGTTTATCTTACAAGGAGATGCATGTGGGGTTGAACCAGTGTGAGAAGAAATCTTTAGGAGTAGAGATGGTAATCTGCCTCTACAAAATTAAAGAATTGCTGGTGTGATAAATAGAACTCACTTTCAAAAGCAAAAGCAAATGCAATATTTACCCATTCAATTTCTCAGGCTTGTCTATACACATGATATTACCAGATGAACAATCTATTAATTTATTTCTGTTATTTCTCGTTATACTTACTGTATGTTGTACCCAGAGACACTGGACAAGCTGTGATATATACTGTACAGACACAAGATACACAAACCAACTAATCTGCTAGCATAGAACTGAATATGAATGCTATCCTATTGTGGGAAAAAAGACAGAGATTGTTATTTATATTGTAAGTAGTTGGAAGGTGTTCAAATGCTGCTGTAATGGATAAAATATGACATAAGTGGGTAGATCCAGAGGTGATTCCAGAGATTTGTTCCTGAGAACATAATTCCACTCTACACATTGGCATTCTGTGATACACTTAACCAAAAAAAATAAAAATGCTTGTGCATTTGGATTGTTATTTTACAGGTTTATGAGGGCACCATGCAACTCCTTAGTTGACATTTTTTTGTTATAATCAGAATACTATTCCTAGATAGTAAAAATTAATTTATGAGAATATAAACACTGAAAATCCCTCTCAAAATCCTTCCGGCTGGCTTAGCTTGTGCAGAATTACCAAGGCTTATTTTATTACTATCGGTTTAATGTTTTAGGCATCTTTGCAGTACTGTGTTAGTCTTCAGGTAAGGTAGCCACCTTTGCAGCTGCAGTTACTCTGAGCTTATGTCATTTACCTCCATGGAAACACTCTCACTGCTTCATAAGGTGTATGTGTAAGCAAACACTGAAGATTAGGCAGGAGACAGCAAAAGGAGAGGCATGTTTGCTTGGAAGCATGAGCATTAGCCGAGGAAAAGGCGGCAGTATGACAGCATATTTTCAGGACAACATTAAGAGATGGCAACTGTTGGTGCATGAGGCGCCGAGATCCACGCTGTGTGTCAAGGTCTGAGTTATTTAAGTATGGGGTGATCTTCAGAACAGTTTGTTCTACCACACACAGTTGCTTGTTAGACGTAAATATTTTTTGACGCACAGTCTAGTGCCAGCCCTGTGGGTTGTTAACAGAATACAGTCTATACTACATACTTCCATTCACTTTGTACCCAAGAGTTTCAGGGCTTGTGTAGCCTAAGGGTGCCTTTGATCACTTTGTTGGCTAGAAGAAAGACTTCCACTTTGACACACTTTCGCACTATTACCAAGGTTGGGTGCAGCTGCAGTGAAGATGGGGTAGTGGCAGTTGTACAACATGCACTATGCTGAGCAGTGATAATGTGTAAAACTGCTGCTTCTCTCTGGTCATCAATCCAGTCTGGAGATGGGCAGTCTTACTGCTTTCAAAACACTCTTTTCTGCTTTCAATGGGACCTTCACCATTGTTTCTGGAAACAGAGGGATTTGAAAGTGGCCAAGGGAAACTCATGACTTCTTGTGTGAGATTGTTCCTGGTGAGACAGTGCTTCTGCTAGAGCATCTCCAATGGTCAGGACCTGGCATCCCTGAAGGTGAGCTTCAAAAGCAGAAGACTTCTAGGGTGCTGCTCTATCTTCCCCATACACACATTCTGCCCAGAGTCTTTACTGCGGTATACCTTCCTAGGTGAAAAAGTGCTGTACAGCATATGTTAACATGTTCACACAATTCCTTAAGCTTCAGAAAGTATCATAAAGGAATTCAGAGGAAGTAAACAATCAAAATAGTTGTGGAGGAGCCAAAATCAAAAATAAAAAGCATGCAAGTCCCAGGAAAATGCTGGTAAACCAGAAAAAACTTAATGCAAAACTTTGTGCCATGAAGGTCTAACAAATTAATTTCTTTCCCTGTCTTTCTTTTCCTCTCATTTATGTTATTACTCTTCTCTAGAATTTAGAATTGCTCTAGAATTTACAGAAATCTGTAATTCGGTATTTTTCATTTTGAAGTAGAGAGCTCTGCCTTTTCTTGGCGTCTAACTACTATTCAAAATTCATTGTGTTAGATTCTCTGGACATTGCTTGTAGGACATTGCATTTTTCAAACTCTCATGACACATAGCCTTCAGATATTTTAGTTTAGATTAATTTTGGCTCATTTTATCTTCCTATAAGAGATTTAGCTGAGATCACAAAGTCTTCATTATCTTGTAATGACTATAGAAGTCTTTCCTCAGTGCATTAATACAAGTTATAGAATTTGACACATATATAAAGGTCATGAACTAATGAGATACAGTTTTCATGTGTATACAACCGGGTCCTGTTCCATCAACCTTCATTAAACAAGAAAAATAGAAGGACCACAGTTCTATCTGGGCTGTGCTGGTGCACAGCCAGAAGTTTTTCTTTCAGTATTTTTTCTGTCTGCCACTTCAGGAATTTTGATGACAGAGCTTGGAAGATAATGATATAAAGTATATTGAATCATAAAACATTTTAAAATCATTGTGAATACTTTAAATAAAATACTTTTATTTAAAGCATTCAAGTCAGGTGAGAGTGGACAACCTCAATAGTGCAAGAGCAAGGCAAGGGTGGTGAGTGGCAGCACAGTGTAAGGTGGTGGCAGGGGTGCACAGTTCAGTTGGGGGGTGTTGGCGTCATTGGTGGGGCACAACAAATGGAAGCAGGAAGGGATAAACCCCAGTGATACCTAGGAAATAGTGATTTTGGGTGTGATCTGGGGGGATGTGAAGGGATCTGGCTAACATGTGGGAAGATACTGAGGTCTGGGTGAGGCAAAATGCCAGAAACTCTTCCAGGAGGCTGCAGTCTTGACTGGGATGCAAAGAGCTGAGAGAGACAGGGCTGACATGGCTTCAGCTGGAAGGATTTGTTCGAAAACAAAGATGTAATGGTTCCTACATTTAGAAAGGCTGGGAGAAAGCCTGCAGTTTGAAGGGGCAGCAGTGTAGGGATGAGTAAATATAACCATGTTTATAAAGGAGGTGGGAGTGGGATGGTAGACAAGCTAATGCAAGAGAAGAGGAATGGAACCCTGATATAAATGTTAGATAACTTTGGAAATATAGTTGTCAGTTAATGCTGTTGCTGTTGCTATAGCTGTAGAAATAATAGCATTTTAGTTTGTGTTAAATCTTTTCTTGTTACTTATTTTGACAACTGAACTTCTGCAGTAGCTTAATTTCTTTAAACTGGTCATCTTGCCACTATCTCTTTGTCCTTTTCAAAATACGACAAAAACATCAAGTCCTTATGTAGGCTATTATAGGTCAAAGACAAAACATCTGTCAACTCACATTGACAAGAGAAAATTTCCATCTCTGATAGTAATTCACCCAAATTATTGTATGACCCTGCAATAAGAATGGTTATAAAATATGTCAGCTGTTTACAGCTGTTCCCTTGACCATGAACAACAGAGCTTTCATGATCATGCTCCGTAACATAGCAAATAAACTGGACTGGAAACTACAAGAAATAATGACCATCCAAGAAGAACAGCTGTAAATTTTTTTTCTTTTCCAAAGCCTTATTACATCCAACCTGCTGTTCAAGCGCTTGAAAACCATGTGATTTACAGCTATTTTTTAAGTATCCTTAACCTGAGCCTCTTCTGGGTTCATTAGTGTGTGTTTTCATGTCAAATTTGGGGTCTCTCACAAATAGACAAAAACCCCCGAGATGTTTCTGCACCAAACCAGCTGGTGGGAAAATTTCACACAATATCCATGGGAACAGCTTCCATTCTAGGTAACAGGAGAAAGATGTTTATGCAATAGTCATTTTATTTTCTCTGTATTCTGTCTTCTGGTTTCTAAAGAGTTTGTCTGCAGCAGGGATATTACTGGGGCAGAACTGATGAAGTCTGGCTGTTTCAAAGCATAAAGCCACTATGAATTTCACTCACACAAGTTTTATTTTTTTCCAGTAAAGGAATTCAAAAAAGATGGTGTGATTCCTTTTTGTGAATAAAAGGAAACCCATTGCAATTAGAGTTTTTTAGATGACTACAGTTCCTGGCAAGGACATACTGCTTCTTTTTTATCTTTTTCTCTCATTTTATATTTCAGTCATGTATAATCAGGCACCGCAGCAAGCACTTGCAAGGTAATCTTCTCTAGAGCAGTAAGACAAAGTAGAAATCACCCCCATCAGAATACTGTGTAACACAACCTGTTTTACTGGCATTACCTATTGCAGTATTTGTAGCTCATTTAGATGTACAAGTGGAAAGCTGAGTGATATCAGAAATCAAATGCTGGAAAATCTGGGTTATTTCCAAATGTTTCAGTGCAATGTAATTGCTTTGTCTATGCTGTGTCAAGGTCTGGTTTTTACTTTTTTTTAAAAAATGGGTGATTCTTTCAAAAAAGTCTTCATTTTCTCCAGGTAAGCACATCATCAGTTCTGAAGAGCTCCAGTTTTCCACCCAAGCGGGTGATTTTCTTAATAAATGTTTGATTTACTTTGGCAAACATCAACGTTTAAATGGTAATCCCTCTGCATCTATAAAAAGCACAGAAACTCAGGGCTTGTTCTTCTATGTCCCCTCCTGGACCTATCCTACTTTTTTCACTGTTCTTGCCTTGCTTCTCTTAGTAATAACTTCTAGCTCCTCATAAAATCAGGCTTATTTTACAGATATTTCTCTCTTGTTTTTAAAGAGGGAGGACAGGCCACAGTCAGCACAATATACAGCATCCTGCTGAGCAAACTGTCTTGACTGCAGACTGTCCCCTGCAGCACAGAGGCACTTGAGAGCCGAGATGTTGATGAAAACAACACAGCTGAATACTAACTTGGAAGTGGGAACATTGCAAACAGGCAAGATCAGAGTCTGGATGGGAATAAGGTTAATGTTCCCAAATGCATCCATCCTGACTCTTTTGAATCTTGTCATTTATACTTGAGAAGAGTGCAAAATACTAAGGAGCTGACTTTCTTCTTACTAATACTATTATCAGAAAATCAGAATGAGAGTTTTATTCCTTTACCTTGTTAGAGAAATAATTTTGCTCTAGACAAGTTTTTTCTGTGCTTTCTGGTGATAATTACAGTAAGAAGGTGATGATGGAAAACTTTGCCTGAAGCTTTTTTCTTCCTTTCTTTCTCCCCCTTCTATTTATTTAACACCTTTCATATAAACACTGACTATTGCATGGTGAATTTTAAACAGCCAAAGAAAGGCTTTTTTAACATGGGAAATGTCAATAGAATGGTATTTATGTGGCAAGATAACATATACTGGGTCAATAAGCACTCAGCCAAGGGTCCTGGATGCATATGGAAGAGAAGTTTGTAGAGACACTAAAAGTTCAAAAATCACAAAAGATCCTCTGAAGGCTGCAAAGTACAATTTTTTGAAAGCCAAGGATTATTTTCTGCCTTGCTCTCCACAACAACTTTAAAAGTAGCATTAACCTCAATAAAATATTTCTCTAAAAATGTAATTTGAGAGAGAATGTAAGGAGCAGTCTTTTCCCACTGTGAATTTATTTTGATAGTGTTCTATTTCTCCCATGACTATTGAAGTGAGTGATTCTCATTCTTGGTGTTGGATTTGATTTTGTCTACTCCCTAAAGAGGGAGTTCAAATTTATTTTAATAATATTTTGACTTGAGGACTTCATGTGGTGTCCAAAGTACTTTGTGTTCTCAAGAGCATATCTGAAATCCAAGTAAACCAAATGAAATAAAAATGGTGATGCAAATAGTCCCATGACACATTCAGCTGAGTTTTTTTCTGGTTCATTTCTTGTAAAAGCTCTGATCATTCTCCCAGGACTCAGCAGTTTGGCCACTGCAACAAATGCTAGTGTTCTGCACATTAAAGCAGTGGTTTGGGGGAAGAAATTCCCTCCCTCCTGCTTTCTCCCTTTAGGAGCAGAAATGAGGCCAGGCACAACTCTTATGACTGGAATAACAGAGGTGGACCTTCTTGCTATACTTGCATCAATTAATTGAAACTGTCTGGGAGTGCTGCCTGGTTCTGTTATTGAATGATGTGAGACATCCTGCACCCTCAGTGCTAAACCATCCTCCTCTTTAATACAAGCTGCTGCATGACAACTGCCTATCCATGCTGACTTTTGAATCATAACTGCAATTTTTTGGGTAGTGTTAGATGATATGGTCCTCAACTATACCAGGGATCACTAACAATTTAATGGTGTAAAGAATGGAGGCTGGCAGTCTTGAGTCTGAAATATGCCTTGGTGCTGTTTGGTTTGCAAGTATAAGCATAGCTGTTGTGATTTTCAGCTATTTACCATTAAATGCATTATCAGTATATGCTGGATTTATTTAGACATGCTTTACTTCTCAAGTCTAAATAATCCAAAATTGGTTTTATCAGTGTTTAGTTTTAGGAAACTCCCGGCATGTAAACAGAAGAAGCTTGGACTCAGTAGTATGTACCAGGTAAAGCTGGATGTAATTTTGCAAAAAAGAAATAAAAGACGTGACAAGAAGCTGAGCGCTACAGAAGTGTTAAGCTCTAATCTAACATTGTTCTGGGAAGATACAAACCTATCCAAGACACAATAACTTCTACATTAACACAGGATTGTGGCTGAGAATTTAAATGCTTAAGGCCAGAGAAATTCTCACAACAATCAAATTTCAGGCCTCTGTGGTACCAAAGATTAATTTTAGCCTGAGCAATGTTTTTGTATGATAAACCCATTAAAAGGTTTGATGAGGAAAGGACAGCCATGAGGTGGAGGAACTGGGGGCCTTGGTGGTGACTTATGAGCAAGCAGAGATCGTCAACACAGGATACTGACGCTGAGATGTGTATGTCTTGGCACGAAGTATCTATCAACAAGGAGGTGAATAGCAGTGATAGGGTGATGCATGCCTCATCTAGCTGAACAGACAAATAGGGCATAGATGAAAAGGCAAATAAGCAATATCAGAGTCTAAAGCCAGAATACAGCTCACAATATTTTGTACCTTGGATTATGAGCTGTGCATTTCAACTAACTCTGCCTCATGACCAGTTCTTCATCTGACCTCAACTGATATGTTACTTTGGACACCAGAGGTGCCAAATACATGACAGGAATAAATAGTAGATGCTAGTCACCTTACGTTTGTGACTTAATGTTCAAAGGTAATTTTCTCTTTTTTACAAGCACTGTAACTTGAATTGTGTGATTTTATAAGTTGTAGCTTTCTTTCTGCAGTACAATTGCTAGTTCCTGAGGGTAAAGCAATTTGTGCTGCTAAGCAGGTGCATAGCTGAATTTTGCATAATCTAGATTTTTCTTCATGACTTCTGGTTACTGTCCTTGATACACTGAGTTATATTTACAAAGCCTAGAAGACATCGAGTCTATAAATGATTATGGCC
This sequence comes from Psittacus erithacus, assembly GCA_009867235.2. NCBI lineage: Eukaryota > Metazoa > Chordata > Aves > Psittaciformes > Psittacidae > Psittacus > Psittacus erithacus. The sequence continues at coordinate 25,560 of WYDI02014703.1, forward strand.
AGATCTACCGGATATCTGTACTTGACAACCAGACATTTATGATGTCTGGGCATTTGGGGTACTTTTAGTTGTGAATGAGGCTGGGACCAATCGGGTAGCATCCTGGGAGAGAAGATAACCTGTGGCCAAACCCCACAAAATCCCATAAAAGAGTTTTTGATGCTGCCCCGTATGTCCTAGTACATTTTCTGAAAAATGCCAAACAACTTCAGAAGGAAAGAATGCTCTATTTCACAGGAAAACAGAAATACCGAGAAGACAATTTCTGGAAGAGCTGCAGGGGTGAATGCAAAAGAGCTGACACAGGTCAGAGGTTATAAAGTCACATTTTGCATACTGTTGCTGTTGAGGAAAAGGACTGTGGGTCTTATAGCCTTTTTCTAGCATACTGATAACAGCCTGAAAAATGCTTGTGATTTCATCAAATGGACAAAATACTGCTAAAGCTTTTTTAATAGTATTAGGTGGTAATCCATGCTGTGTACTTGCTTGTGATGATATAAGCTCAGAGTATCCACTGATTCCAGTTAAATTGTTCTATATTTGCCTATAGAATAAAATTTACCCTGATATTTTTGCAGGCTATTTTTTGGCAGACCAGCTTAACTTTAGTGTGACTTGCTGTAACTAGAATGGAATTTATTTGTACATTTTACAATTTTTTGATGAACAATGCCTGCATGTCGTGCTGAATTAGAATAGCAGTACAGGGAAAAAGCAAGTCATGAAATAAAACAATTCAATCAGAAACTAGGAAGACAGAATTGGACATGTTGCAAGAGTTATGTTTGTTCTACATTTATGCTGCATTTATTCATGCTTAAAAATGGAAGAAGAGGAAGCAGAGGATCAGTTTCACTGATTGCTTTACATCATTCCAGCTGTTGATAAGGTTTTCACTGCCACACTACTTTTTGTTGAACCCCATCTTTACATTTATTCATCCCATTCTGGGGATAAAGTTTTTCTTACAGTGGCAGGTGCTTTCAAGAATTCAGCCCAGAAAGCCTGAGAAAACCTTTGAATTGTATTATTTCTGAATAAGATATCAGTGAATATATATAACTTATGTAAAACATAGAAACGTTTATAATAAATGCGTCTGTTTGTAACACATATGACAATGTTTAAGATATGTATTCTAAATTGTACAAACTATATAAATCTATAGCATATGTATATTCGTATTTTATGGTCTGTATGTATAAATATATGTTATACAATACATCAAAACAAAATTTCACTGTGTTGCGAGCAGTACATCATCTCCTAGTTTGCAACTGGAGGCCACTTCACTTAACTCAAGGATGGCTCAGGGAAATGTATCTGCTTTGCTGCCTTGGTATGTGAGATGGTGCAAACATGGACCCTGTGAGGCAACCTCTAAGGCAGCAAATGGTACATCCATGGAAAAAGAGGGCAATAGCCTCAGTTTCCCACTGACCCCATGTTTGGAACTGAAAGGCGGCAGGTTTGCTCATCCTGAGTTGGGGCTCTGCTCACTGGGGCAGTATGAGGGGACGTGTCAGTAATGCAGTGCTCAGAGGAAAGGGCTTGTCACTCTGAACTCCTGCAGACACAACTAAAGCAAAATTTTCAAAAAAGCACCTGCTGGGAGCACATCTCCTCTCATTTGGACAATTGTCTACCCAGCGATGTGCTAGCTCTCCCAAGGAAACTTTCAGGATTAATTCTTTGTTGCTAAGGGGCTTCCAAGCAGCAGGGGAAATTGGCACCTGCTTTACCGCTTTGTTTCTTCAGGGGCCTTCTTTCAGGCCTGGCTCTTTCTGCAGGCTAAGTAGTCCTAAGCTGGGTACTCAGAATTATTTTATTATTGATGCCTGCTGTGGCCAGACATCCAGTTTTGACATGTTCAGCACTTGTGTCAGGCAACTAAAGTAGGCGATCTGAATAGATTCCATTGTGCCAGAGAACTGCAGGGAGAACAAGTGCCAAGTTTAAGATTGTAGTCTACAAACAGAAAGCTTATTGCTGCTCTCTAGCTCAGCAAGCCAATTCAAAGCCAGTCCCTTGAGCCAAATAAGCTTCACTTATTTCTAATTTTGAGACCAAGCAAATAATTTGTCTTGGAGTTGGATTTGCAGATGGGAAACCAGGCATGCTGCATCTGGATTTTTACCCTACATATTTGTTATCTTATTTATGAAAAGTTATAGAATCTGAGCAACCAGTTAGTGAATTGCTTGCAAAGGTTGCTTTGAATTTTGCATGTATTTTACCTATGTATCAAAGTATGGATTTCACCATGTTCCTTTTTCTGTTTTCATTGCTTTGATTTATTCAGTAAGAAATTCTGTTTGCCTGTTGTGTAAAATAGTGCATTTGGAAGTATTTTTTGCATGCTTTCAGTATTAACCTTTTGCTTTCTGTTTTGTTTGCTAATGACTGTCAATATACATTGTAAAAATAAACTGGCTTTTTCAGGAGGATCTATCCTATTTCCATCTGCACATGCCAGGCTCTTTTGGAAAAGAGGACATGGATGAGGAGGGAAAGTGGACTGGAACACACAATAATAAGCCTAGTTAAACTCCTTTTCCCTTCCTCAGCAGATTGAATCAGTTTTACCCAGATACTGGAGAATCCTTGGGAAAGGCCTTAGGCTTTGAATAAAAATGGTGATGGCCTTCCTCAGATCCTTTCAAATGGTGTTGGCCTTCCTCAGAGCTCTTTCTTGCAGTGCTGTAAAGCATCTACTATGACATGTGGTGAATGGTACAATCTGAGCTCAACACTGAATCCAGTTCTGCATGATAGCATTCGATATGGAGGTGGCAGCTCCAGTCTTTCTTACCCTTTTTCCCCCTTGCCTTTCAGTAGGAGCACTGCAGTCCTTTTTCTCCTAATCAGAACTGTTCAAGCTTTCCATGTCCCAAAAGGTTTGTTTTGTTTCCTATGTACAAAAATGTGCCTTAATTCTTTTTCAAATAATGTAGCTGGGATTGTCTGCCCTCTCTCTTTGCAGGTCAGATGAGTTGACTCCTTTTTGGAGAGAGCATCGGAGGCTTGAGAGCAAGTTAGAGTTGCAGCACGAGCTCCAGATGGAAGCATAGACATATGTTTGTAAGGGTGGGCTAGCAACGGACCTCTCTGAAAACACCAGATGCTTTAAAGAGGAGGGTGAGGATACAATCAATGTGGCTTCTAGACAGCTGAGGTTTTATTAAATAAATTAATATATACAAACAATTTGAGAGTACTGGTGCAAGCCATTGTTTGCTGGTACAGACAGTTCTCCATTTATCTGCACATGGTGTCACCGGAACATGCTACGAGAAGGCAAGCGCTATCCAAGAGTAACTTTAGCAGCTTGAACTGAGGGTTTGGTGAATGGGACTCACAACTAAATTTGGGTGCCAGAATTTGGCTGTCTGGCATGAGGCAGAAGAACTTTAAAGGGGAAATTGAGCCTTTGATATAATCAAGAAATACTTTTCAAATGGAAAAACAGCCTAATTTTTTTAAAGGGATCAATGTAAAACCAAACCTTAGCAACTTTCTTGCTAAAGTTTCTGGACATTTTAAGTCCTTTCAGAAACAATGTAGACATGAACTGTTGCAAAATAATTTGCGGTGAGATGCGTTCCACTGTGGAATCAATAGCTGTACATTGTGTTGTTTTTAGCGCTTTCAATGCAATAAGTTGAAGGGTCAAGAAGGGCTGTCTTGCGGTTACGCTATTGCTCTGCTACCTTTCTATGCTGCTGTTGTGGGAACACAAAATTACTTGTCCAGTGTGTCACTCAATGTATAGCAAGTAGCTTGAAATGACTTCTACTGAAAAAGAAATTACATCTCCAGCAGCACAAAAAGGCATGTAGATGTCATGGCCTTTTTTTTTTTTCCTTCTCTTTAGGAAAGCAGCTTAATGACACAGGACATGTACATAAAAAAAGTAATAAGTCTATTTTGCAGCCTTGTTGTATACTGGGCTTTTCACATTTCAGAACTGTTACTCCTGAGGAGCTTTTGTGTATCTGTGGGTGTATGTGTGTGGGTAGGTATGAGAATCAAAGGAACGTGGTGTCCTTTGCTTTAATAGTTAATTTTATGTTATTGCTTTGTGTTCTGCAGTCTCTCTAGCCAATCTGCATTTATGAACTGAAAAGAACAGGAGCCAGGGGCCTAATAGTACAGTAAATTAGGTACTGAATTTCTACTCTAGTGATTTAGTTTTGAATTTAGCCTTTATTCTAACTAGTTAATGCACAGTTATCATATTGGGAGTTAGAAGGCTTGCCTCTTTCCCCAGCAATAGGAGGATGGTAGTCAAAGAGTGAAGAAGAATGCTTCCCTCTTAAACTCTATTTGCTATGGGCTTTTGGGATGTTCTGAGACCTTTATATGGTCATTCAGGGGTCCAGCTGCTAAGTCTACTGAGATTTTTAATTGTGACTAAAGTAAGAGCAGAATGATTTCTTTCTGTAGAGAGGAAAATGCAGTGGCTGTGCTTTTCAGGTTCATTTGGAGAAAGAGGCTGTTTATGTTATCAGTCTCAAAAAAATTTTATTATTCTTTGAAAAATTTATTTTCTGCCATCGCTAAAACCAAGCTGGGTTAACAGAGAGGAAATTTATACAGTTCAACTTTTCCTGTTTCAGAGTTTATGAGGCACTTTGTGTTGGAAATATGATCAGATTAGATTGCTTTTTTTGTTCCTTTTTCAGCAAATATAGCAACATATTTATGGACCTGAATTTATTTAGATTCTTAAGAATATACCCTTGTATACAGAAAATTGTATTCTGGTGCCATTGAGAGGGATGGGACTGGTCTTCTGAATAATTGCATCCTGTTTGTATGTAACTATTGTAAAACTAGCTGTGTCAAAAATTTACTACTTTTGATTTTTCAGTGGCATTATGCATTCATATTCAAATTTTAACAATAAATTCTTATTGATATTTCATATAAAAGCTGTTACAGCTTTTTATTTTCACAGCCATCTTTGCTGGTAGAGCTTATGTCAGCAGGAGGCTACTTTCAGGAATCGCAGTAACCTGTTTCTGCTGAGATGATTAATGAGCTTGGTTAAAAAGATAGTGTGATCCCATGTAATTGGCAGAGGCTTCCAAGTGCACTCTCAGGAGCCCTATCCCAAACTGAAAGCTAACTAGCTGCTTAGGTGAGACCAGCCCTCTTGCCTCATGTGAATCCATGTTTCCCCACTAGCATATCTCCAGGAGCTGTCCCGGAAAATCATCCTGGAATCCAAGAGAATGGCTTGAGCACCTGCATGTTTGGGCTTTTCCTTCTTTCCAACTGACTAACCTTGGTAAGACTTTCTGTTGTGGTGTTTATTTTCATGTTCTCAAGCCATGCTGGTTTTTATCAGGCTCAGTGAAAAATGACATCATACGCATTACATGTGAGGTGGGCAACCCTGTGGAGTTTCATGACACCTTTATGGCCATTGTTTCTTTGTTCAAACACAGAGGACAACAATGAAATAGAATGGCTAGGCAGCTGATGTTGAAACTGCTGTTTGTTGTACCAAAATATCACTATCTCACTGTCAACTCATGTTTGCCTATCAGCTTTCGGCACCCATGCTATACCTCCTGTTAGTTTTGGGTTTTGGAGCAGCAATTACCTTGTTTCACTATGTTTGTGGTGGTTGCTCTTCTCCTGTTAGGAAAACAAACAGTTCCTAAAGGAAAAGACTGTATTGATCTGTGCAACACGCTGTTTAGATTGTCATGAGATTACAAACCTATGTCATGCCTGAAAAGATAATGTTATATATTTTACCAAAACTTTTACTAAAAGAAGCTATTTGACCAGAATCATGTTGATTGCAGCCAAAAAGGACCGGGGCTTTGTAATAGATTATTTATTCTAGGGTGTATATGAGCCAAAATTGCAAAGACGACAGACTGTATGCTGAACCTCTTCTGGAGGAATGTGGCTAACAGATCAAGGAAAGACATTATGCCCTCTCCTTGGCACCAGTGAAGCTTTCGCTGGAAGACTGTATCTAATTTTAAGCCTCTCTGGTTCAAGATGGATGTGGACAAACTGAAGAAGGTCCAGTGAAGTTCCACTAATATTGCTGGGAGCTGGATCATGTACATGAGAGGAGGCTGAGGGGGGACGTAACGGCAGCCTGCAGCGACTTGAAAAGCAGTTACAAAGATGATGGAATCAAATTCTTTTTGGTGGGGCAAAATGATAAAACAACCACAAAGCGTGGCTGTGGACATTCAGGTTGAACATTAGGAAAACCTTCTTTCACCAGGAGGGCAGGTGCCCAGAAGCGTCTTTTCATACATCCTTGGAGATTTTGAATACTGGGCTGGACAAAGCCAAAGATGACCTGATTGGGTACTGATGGAAGTCCTTCTTCAAGCAGGAGGTGCAAGGGGTCACAACTGCTTGCCTTTGAATCAGCACTTCTGCAATTCCCTCACTTTGTATATATGCGTTCATTACAATTCCAACAAGAGGCCTAATTCTGGAAACCCAGAAGACCTGGGACCTCACATCCACAATGTACTATGAAATCAGGCTGTCTGCAGGTTTAATCTTATATTGGGACCTTTGTAGGGAGGACTCCTGGATTCCTGATAAGATATTGGCCATGTCATGCCTCTGAAGAGGCAGAAGGCTGTATGATGTGCATGTTCTGCTTGTGTAGCGCAGAAGTGCAGTTTCTTCTGAAAGCACCCGGTGCATTCATGGTCTCTTTTCAAAGGATATCAGCTGGATGATCCACACACAAGGGTAGAGAGGAAGTTAATTAGAATTATCAGATGTGTGAAACCTCTTTTGTATGACTAGATAGAGAAGGATATTAAGCTTGGAAAAGACTACTGCAGTGTGGAGAGAGGGCAGAAGTCTGAGTGCCATGGAGAAGGTGAACAGAGCTTAATTGACAATTTGCTATGTTCCAACACAAGGACTGAGAGAATATGAAATAACACCAATGAACAGAAATCTTAAAATTAACAAATTCTGATAGTTCTTCATACCACGTGTGGTTACTAGGGTAGCTGAGGATCACCCTGCTGAAGGATGTTGTGGATAAGTATTTATGTGAGTTCAAAAGCAACTGGATGGAAGAAAAAAGCCATTGTGTCCTGTGGAGCACAATTAAACCTTTGGCTGTAGAAGTCTTGAATTGCAAACTACTGGAGTACTGGAGTATATATGTAGGAAGTATCAATATATGTGTGCTATGTTTTTTCATTCTTACCTAGGCACTTGGTAGTGTCTACTCTTAGAGGCAGGAGACTGGGTTAAGCGGGCTGTCGGTATGGTTCTTTATAGTCTGACTTTCAAAGAGCACTATGACAGAATGTGCTTTGGCTGGGTGATTTGGCCTCCAGCTTGGAGTGCAGCAGTGGAGGCACAAGAAAGGATAGATCACAGCAAAGGGATGAAGAAACTATAGTGCAAGGATAGAAGGACCAATTAATTGCTATTTGAACAGCAACATACAGTAAAACAAGCTGTTGAGGTGTTACTGTGATGATGAACTATTCAGTACTTGTGAAGCCAGGGAGGGAAAACGGAACAAATGGCAGAACCTGAGCAATCTCTGATGCTGCATATCTAGCAATGATGCTGGTTTAGTGGCCAGGCATCAGGTGAAACAATCCCACCCTTCTTTTGCAGGTGGCTGGCTCTTGAGGCTTTGCTCACAGCGCTCAGAACACAGACTTCTGTGTTCATAATGTCTTTATAGCTTCTGTAGTCTTGAATGCAGCCGACAGTAATATTTACTCTTTCATTAGGGATCATTGCTGCTGTTTCATTTTCTAGTTAATTCATCTGAGACCTGCCAACTTGTCCAGAGATGTTAGTGGACTGAAACGAGCCCCACACTTTGCAGACAGATTGTCTAAGGTCATGTCTGTATCCAGGTGGATCCTCAGGCACCATCCCACCTGCTGTGGTATCAGGTTTGCACCAGCCCCATCCCACTCAAACCTCTTAATCTATCTGTGGAGGTATGGCAAACCCTGAAAGGTAATTTGTAACCTGAACAGCCATGACCTGTGAATGCAAATGAATGGGAATGTAGAAAAAGTCTATATGAAAGTCCTTCTCCCACCATCCATTGGAGCAACATCATGATTACGTCTGAGACAAGCTTCTAAAGACATGTACATGCCTAACGTCATCCATGCTGCATGTCTCAGGTGATGGCTGGCAATGGACACTGCTGGAGGACAGAGTTTTCTAGCAGGAGGATTGAGTCAAACTATCCAGACTGTGGTGGATGTGAGGCCGAACCCTAGTGATGAGGGTCAGCCCTCAGTAGTCACCAGGAGCTTGGAATGCTAATCTTAACTGAGAGGTTGAGAAAGAGTTGAGGTCCATGACGTGTCTCCTCCGTGGGGAGGCAAATAAGGTGCTAGTGTTGAATTCCTCAGGGCTGCCTATTTTCCTTCCAGACATAAACAGAGGGACAGACACAAAATAATTGCGTTTTGAATCTCACACTGGGAGGTAGTCTATGCATGGCTGCCTTGCATGGGTTTCTTTTAATTTTTTATGTCATTTAAATGTTTGTGCTCATTACAATTCTTAAAACAAGACTCTTAAAGAAAAAGTATTTTTTTTATTCAGTGACCTACAAAAAATAATTGCTGCCTTTCCAGACATTCTGTTTAAAAATTAATGATCAGAGTGGTCCAGTGGTGAAACTGTTCTGTTAAAAATGTGCACCAAGACACACTGCTATTCAGGAGCAAAACAAGCCACCTGTTCTGAGAACTGCTCCAATTGCGGCACGTACTGCAGCCCCTCCTGTAAGCCTGCTTGTGGTTTTAACTGTGGTACACAAAAGTTCCAGCGGCTTCCTTCCCATTTCTTGGCAAGCCCCTGCCACCTGGAAAAGTGGGATGCAGCTTCCCTGCATCCCACGGCCTGCTTTGTGGGGGCTGTTCCCTCCCAGCAGCTGCAGGCTGTGCCTAGAGGCATACGTCCTAAGCCTGGGCTGAACTGTGCTTCTCAGCAGTGAAGAATTTATACTGTTTCATAAACCAAAAGCCAGATATCAAAGCTATTCTCTTCAGGATTTATGCTGGAGTGAGTAAGCTTCAGCAGCACAGCAGAGCAGGAGATGCTTTGCCTCCATGCATGGAGAGCTTTGCCTTCAAACGCTGGGCATGGATCCTGGCTGCTGTGCATAGGGGACCACAATCAACCTCAGTTCCTCCTCCAGTGCCCCAGTAGACTACAGTAGCATCTTCTAGCCCTTCATGGACTTGGGACCAAGCAGAAGGTAGCTTGTTTTCCTGTACAGTCCCACAGGGGAGGGAGACAGTGGTTCTAGAAAGCAGCAGCTTTGTTACCAGCCTGAGGCCTGGCTTGCTCTGATAGAATGGGTTTCCTTTGGCTCTTGGTGAAGCGCTGCATATGCTTCAGCGTGCTCCCAGCACCCCTGCTTGAAAAGGAGAGGAGTCCAAGACCATCTGTGCTTTTTCCGTGCTATTAAGGGATCAGCAGCTGGCCATGTCAGCTGTGTCTGCTCTAATAAATTAAGCAGTGCCAGGGCACATCACTGGACTTGATTATTTATATTGTTAAATTATTGAAATGCCCCCTGGCTTGCTTTTGGCCACACATTGCTCTCCCAAATGATTCTCAGGCACAGTTCAGAAGTTAGCTTAGGCCAGGGACTGCTCCCAAGTGCAGTGTAGCTGCAGCCACCCTACTTTGCAGGGTAAGAGAGTTTAATAATGCGGATACAGGCTATTCCATGCCACTTGGCCTTAGTGTCAGGGAGCAGCTTCATTCAAGCTTCAATCGGCAATTCAGGCATAGCTTTTGGGTCCAATCCTCTTTCATGCCATCAGAGCAGAATGAACTTAAAAATCCAGTTTTGAAAAACAAATCCATCTCATACAAACAGTTGTGGTGTTGCCTTTTCTTATTCCTCATTTCTGTTTGTTCCTGAAATATCTGACCTGTTCACTATGTTTGAATATTTTTTTTTCTCCAGCTGGTCATATTACTATGGTGTTTCTAAAAGTCACACAGAGGTATTAAATTTTGCTCTTACTGTTTTAGGGGACCTCTTCTAAGATGGAAAAATAAGCTCTGAAGCATCAAAAAGAGTTTAAGTGTTTTCTCCCATCTTTGTAGAAAATCCATAATTAATAAGTCCCTGAGAAGCCTGTTCCAAACACATTATATATCCATATATCAAAATTATACTTATATATGCATGCACACATGACATTTAATAACTTACTTTCCTTTAAAGATGAAAAACTTTTTATGCTCTTAATATTCTGATGAGCACCTTAATGCCCTTACAAATAGTCACAGCTTAAGTTTTTTCTTGGATTTCTTGCTGTTTTTAATTTCTCAGTTATTTTTTTTTTCCAGTGATTTAAATATTTCCCAACAACAAGGACATCTTTTATAAACAATAAATTTAATTTATTCTCTGTGGAATCAATCCAAATATTCAAGCTTTTCTTTCTGGTTACTGTTTCAAGTCTAATATTAGCTGTGAAAACTGAAGACTTAACACCTGCTGTTTCTTGTATTCCAATCCAGAGACTACAAAGTAAGAGAAAACAGCTCTGCTTGTGTCCTTACTCCCAGCTGGAGTCACAGAAGCAGACATTTTGGAGGTGTGACCATTCTGATGGGAATTTCATCCTTATTTTAGGCTTACCTGTAGAAAACATTCAACGATGGGAGAGACTGCATCTTCTCAAGCCACAGCAGAGCATGCCCTTGATATTCCTATCTAAGCCTCTTCTTCTGCCCTCACCCAGGGGAAAAGCTTCATATCAAAAACCCTGATAGAATCATAGAATCATAGAATAGTTAGGGTTGGAAAGGACCTTAAGATCATCCAGTTCCACCCCCCCTGCCATGGGCATGGACACCTCACACTAAACCATGTCACCCAAGGCTCTGTCCAACCTGGCCTCAAACACGTCCAGGGATGGAGCATTCACAACTTCCCTGGGCAACCCATTCCAGTGCCTCACCATCCTTACAGTAAAGGACTTCCTTCTTATATCCAATCTAAACTTCCCCTGTTTAAGTTTTAACCCATTACCTCTTGTCCTATTGCTACAGTCCCTAATGAAGAGTCCCTCCCCAGCATCCTTATAGGCCCCTGTCATGGGTTCAGCAGTAGCAGTCATTTTTTCTCCTTCTTAGTGGCTGGTGCAGCACTGTGTTTCTAACTTT
>WYDI02014704.1:0-26871 GCA_009867235.2 Psittacus erithacus
GACTGAAAGTCAGAAACACAGCACTGCACCAGCTACTAAGAAGGAGAAAAATGACTGCTACTGCTGAACCCAGGACATACGAACAGAAGTATTTGACTCCAGCTACTCTGTCCAGCAAGAATTAAATCTGGGAGTGAATATTAGGTCTTCCACCAGTGCTGGAAGAAAGCAAGCAAGCACAGCCAGTTTGCCTTAGTTGGTAAATCATCAGCTCAGTTCACAGCCAGACAAGGAGAGAGCCTATCACTGCTGCTATAATCTACCAACTGTTCACATAAAACCAAAGAGAAGGCCACAGGGATCAAAATTCAGACCTCTGTATTAGTAGCTCAGGTCCCTGACTAAACCCTTAGTGAAGCCGTTCCCACCTTCTTTTTTCCCACTCCCATGCAAGGAACTATAAAAATAGCATTCATCAGGCAGGCAAAGAGACAGCTTACTAGTCAAGTGAAGGAAATTCTATGGCCATGGCATACTTTTTGCAGTATGATGCTGTTTTCCTTTTATTCCCCTTCATCCTAAGGCATTCTGCAAATTTTATGCCCCTTCATCCTAAGGCATTCTGCAACTTTTATGCCATCTTCCCCTCCAGTGTGTAAAATTTCCTCCATCATTTCCTTGTGTAGCGCTTGGCAAGGTGTGGCAGGGTGGTGGTGTTTCCTTTTCTCTGCTGCTCAGTAAGGATCTCCTTTAATGCCATCTCACTCTCAATCTATGCTGGACAGGAACACAAACATGCTCCTATCTTCTCTTTTCTTGCAGAGTGCAGTGGTAGCCTCTGCTTTTAAGAGCAAGGAACTTGAATGAAACATCTTTTTTTTTTTTTTGCCCTAGCCACTTGACAATATAGGGCAGAGAAAGAAGGGGGAACAGGACTCTGAGTACTGGCAGAAGACTGAGGTATTGTCATGAAATCATAAAAACGCCAGGCCTGAAATAGACTTCAAGAGATCATCTAGGTCAGCAGGGTGCATTAAGGAAGAAGCCTATCTGCTGACAATACTAATGGTGGGTTGTTAATACTACCATTCCAGCTCTGCAACTTCTCGGGAGTCTCTGGCTGTCATTCACTTTTTCCCCCACCCCCTTCAAATGATACCTTTGTGTCTGTCACTTGGGAAAGAATCAGACTAAATGACATCTCACTGGCTTCAGATAACCTTTCCCCCTGTGATGTGCTCTTATGGGTTTTACAAACCCCATTGCTCAAGGAATTTCTTCTTCCCATGAGCCGCTTGCGGAAGAGATAGGTTAAGTTAAAGAGTAGTTGTTCTGTTAAGCCCATTGAAATTGCATTTGTGACATCCAAATGGATTTTTTTCAAGCAGGGCACTGGATTGGCAGGAAAGCAGCTGCTCTGCATCAAATGAGTGAAAATTAATAGGAGACCAAGGCAAAAGGAAGACCATGGATTTTGCTCACCCCCTCAAGTTGCTGGGATTTAGAAGGGCACCCTTTGATCACTCCCAGACTAATTACTGCTCTGGGCTTGGCTGATTAGTACATTAGTTGCCCTTCATAGAAAAATGCAACTACTGTATTACAAACCTGTGAAAAAAAACTTAAATGGAAACACAGCATCCAAGAAACAAATCACAGCAAAAGTCATCTGGCAGAATACCTATGTCACACAACTTTTTCAAGTGTTTTGTAGCTGAGCAACAGCACGTGCACTGGCTGTTAAAATAAAACAGGCATAAGAAGGAAAAGCGTGTGTCTAAGAGTAACAGACCAATGCATACGGAGCTTTATGATGCATATGTTTCTTTGAAATATTACCAAAGTTCTAGGATTAATTGATTCAAATATGCTTCTTAAATCTTACCATACTAAGTGCAGTATATTGCAAGAACTCTATTATGTAAAAGTGGTATTAGTTTTAATTGGTTTTCATAAGCTCATAGCAGCTCAAGATGAGAGACATGTTAACTGTAAATAAGTGCATCAGCTCATGTAACAATCAAGGATGATTTTTCTGCAAGTAAATAATTCTGCTCAAAGCTTTAGAGCAAACAGCTCTAACAATTAAGCATCTTTTTGTAAAGAGAAATCAAATACAAAACGTTTCCATGACACAAATGGCAGAGGAAGAAAAAAAAATCCTTTCATGAAGAAGTCTCATTTCCAGCCCTGGAAGCTTTTATGCTTTCCTACTGTGGCTCCAAGAGGCAATTGCGCGTTTGGGCTCCACATCACCCTGCTCCTCAGCACTTGGTCCCTGGGCAAGAGCAAAGCCTAGAGTCAGTTTCTTGATTGCTGGAAAATAAGTAGAATTTCTAGACACTGTCATCTTTCCTGCACAGAGAACAGATTACTTCAAAATCTGATGTTCAAGGGGAGGAGCAGGTAGACATAAGTTTTTTTGCTGTCTAACAGCCCAAGTTTACTTTAAAAAGGCACAAGCACATTTGCAGTATTTGACTCCTCTTTTTTTTTTTCGGTAAGAATAATACTTATCTAACAAAAAGGAAACACCACTGCTACTCATTAGCTCATTAAATTTGTCATCATTCCATCTGTTTACACGTGTTTACTTATTGAAATTTCAGCTAAAGCAAGGTGCCGGAGTCTCATGCAATGAGTACTCAAGTGGACAAAACCCAAGAAAAACTAACCATCAAAATCAAATGCACATGGAGAAGTTAAAGTGCCACTTAAACTGGCTTTAACTGTCAGCACCAACAGCTGGTTTTAGGACACACATAATTCAAGGAAGAAGAGTAGCACTGGGAAATGGAGATATACACGAAGGAACACTACCATTATTTATTTCCATGCTTTACCTTCATCTACCACAAGTGCACTTACATGTACTTGAGGTGACACCTACAGCCACCCTGTAAATACCCCAGGTAGCCAGGCTGAAACTAGCAACTGTGAAGAGCCAAGACCAAAAGATGAAGATGTTGGAACACTACAAAAAGCTGGTGTTGGTGGTGTTGTTTTGGTTTCCGTGGGGGAGAAGAGAAAGGGGTGTTTGGTTTTGTTTGTTTGCTTGTTTTTGTTTTATTTTTAATTTAGTACTCAAAAAACTTCCTGCTGTTACAGAAAAGAAAAGCCTACTATACCATAAAACTATACCATAGACGTAGATCATTACATGTCAGAAGCCATCACCAACTTTTACCAAAACCCAAAGGGAACTTTGGTGGTCCTTCCACCAGTTTTGGTTCTGAAAACAGAATGTGTTTTTTATATTTGTGACAAATATACAAAGGACAAATTCGCAGTTTCTTCTTATAAAAATCCAGGAAAACCTGGTGACAGTAGTAGAGAGAATCTTACACATAGATGTCTTTATTAGCATTCCCTCCTACTCACAGGGCACTACACTTGAAGCTGCCTTTAAAATAAGGCTGCTACACTATGCTGAGCATCTAAGGATTTACTAAAAAATGCTAGTAAGCGTTTATTGCTTACGTATAACAACAGTACAGCAAAAAGATTGCCCACACTTTCACTGGTCAAGTATTTTTTAGTATTGTCTGCAGCTGCAAGGAATTTGCAATGAGAGCACCAGACGATCTTATATTAACCAAATAACCAAACACCCATTTACACTCAAAGTACCAGAAGTCCACACACACGTTTATTCCAAAAATCACAATATTTGTGGTTTTGGACTGCAGGACGTGAATATTAACAAATTAATGGCAGATAAAAGCTGCTAAAAGTGAGTATTCACTGCACACAAATTGAGATTGACAAATTATTTTAAGAGGAAAATGCACAAATGCTAATGTACCAATTGCATTTGTGTTTTCACTTTCAATGCAATTTAGTTTTTTCAAGAGAAGCTGCTGTGAAACTTCCATCATTCCAGAAAATTAAGGATCTTGCAACGGAATTCAACCCAACTTACTACGCAGCTCTTAAAAGCTCACACTCGTGGCTTCCTCTGAAATTCTTAGCTCTAATGACTCAGGCTGTCCTCTGAGAAGCACTTCAGCAGGCGCTGAGCACTGAAGAGTTCACTTGCATTTCTTTCCATGTGCCAACCCCAGCATCCACAACCCAGTGTCAAACCGCGAAGAGGATTTAATTTAACTGAGTAATACATCACAGAAGGAAATGCAGTTCTTTAGCCTTGGTGTTGCCAGAAGGACTCTGTACCCCTTTAGGTGTGGAAGATGGCTGCAGCTTGGCCTCCACTGCGAGCAGCAGTTGGGACTTCATACAGATGGCTGGACACAGGCCTTGGGAAAGAGGGAACCAAGAGTGAAGAAAAAGAACTGGCTACAAGCAAGAATAGAACATGTAGAAGCTGTGTTAGCAATAAGTGATTATAGATATGCTGTGTTTGCAATAATATGATCATGATCTGCTGTGCCTGCAATAATGTAATCATAAGATTAACATGAGATAACCCTGTGCTAAGAAAAAAGAATAATGTCATAATCTTGCTATCAATACTCTATATAGAAAAAAGGGAACTGAAAATTGCTATGTGGGGCTAGAATAAGGGTATAAAACTCGAGCTGTATCTCAATAAAGGGTCTTCACCTCATAAGAGGAGTCCGTGTCATCTGTCATCGCATCTGGATGCCAGCACCCAGCTCTGAATTCACAGAAAAGTGAACCTTGCAAAGTTTTACAGCTGGTCACATCACTCCCCATTTTCTGTTCACATGTGTAAAACTGTTAAGTATTTTTGTTTTAAATTGCAGACCACTAAGAAAAAAATTCCCATAGCTTTCCTAAATGTATCTTATGAAAAAGATTAGAAGACAAGCAATATGTTAAGCAAAGTCAACAGCAGTTTCAACTGATACTATAGCTCACACCTGTGAGAGCATGGAGAGAATATTATCACTAACAAATTCAGAGTAGCTTTAACATTACAGCAGTACAGAAGTTCTAAATACAAGATTGGACAGATTGCAGGTAATTCATCCTGTTCGCTAAACACCAGAAGCCTGATCCTCCAGCACTTGCACATCCACAAAAGCAGATTCTATACCTCTAGAGTACCAATTCCATGTTAGTAAGGCCTTCCAGGAATGCAAAAGTTCATCCACAGGTTTCTCAGATACAGGACCAGGCCTCCTATCTTCACAGCAGCCAATGTCTACAGAGCTAAAACAACACAAATGGATTCACTGACAGTATAAAAAAAAAATAAATCTAAGATAAGTATCTGGAATGTAACAGCAGCCATTCAGAGCAACTAGGGTAGCACTCTTCTCCCTACATTTACCCTCCGTGAGTCATACCAGCAATGCAGCCTGGTATCATTCAGCTTTACATTTCTCCCTCAAAATTAGCGTGCCATTGCTCTGCACCAAGAGGTTCTGGTTTGTTAGGATCCCAATAAGAAAGGCACTCAGACTCTCTGAAGTATCACTTAAAATGTCATTTAGTGGAGCTAATACTATCAACAAGCAGAGGATAGTATAGACAATTTTACATCTTTTCAGATGCTGGGCATCCTGAGCTGCATGGCACCAGATGGGTCTCCAATCAATGCACAGTATGTTGCGTGGATCCCTGCCCTATTTTGGGCTCTTAAGATTTTATGGGATTTTCTTAAAACAAATCTATTCCTTTCTACTGTCAAACAAAATGGACATTCACAGGAGAACTTGTTGCCACATTTTCATATAAAGGCAAGGACACATGGGTGGTGTAATCACTGGTACCGAATTGGAGCTGCCTACAGGCTCCACCATTACAGTACACTGGCAACACTTACCCTGTGGACAAGGCCTACATGCAGCTCAGTACAGGCCTAAAAGCAAAGCTCTAAATATATAAGCTGCTAAGAAAGTGCAGCACAGGCCTACAGCTTCTCAGGTTAACTGTGACATGGCTCTCCAACTCCTGGGTGCATAGCTGACTCCTGGCTGCAATCACCAGAGCCACAGAGCATTCCTGATGCACACAGAAGACCCCTGTCACTTGGCTAAGATGCAAAATCCTAAATCCTGTTTATTTTTCTGCTTTAATGAAGGATTCCTCAGAGCACTGAAAAGTAAAGAAAATCAATGTCTATTACACATATTTAAACTTACTGCACCAATCATTAAAACTAAATTCCTAAACATGCTGGTGTGCATAGAACGCTCTACCATATATTCATAATAGTCTTTGTGCAATTAGATTAAATTACTTCCTACCAGTTTAGAAAAGGGACTTTCTGGCCACAGGACACCAAGAAAACAAACAGGGACAGCAGGCAGCAGTATTAATATTTGGGATTAAATTTACAATTAACTCATAAAGCATTATAAATGTTATGAACAAAGATGCAGAAGAAACAAAACCCTACCACCAGCCTTAGTTTGCTTGCTCAGTATTTTTGATATAAAATACACATTTCTGAGGAGACTTTTTCAACTATACCACTTGTTTGTCTATCAGTTCTTTCACTCTAACAACTTCTGAACTTCATCAGCTTTTATTACATCTGACAAGGCAGCAAGTGATTTCAGAGAAAGCACTTTATTGCACAGTGTGTGAGATCTTGTGGGTGGGAGGAAATGGTTTACATTGCTGTTCCCTATGGAAGGAGACAGGGGAAAACCTGAAGGTTGAGGCTTGAGGTCATTCTTGCTCCTCTTCCACCACTACACAATCTCCACCTTTTGTCTTGAAAGCATCGGAAGTGCCCTTGTTGCCTGGTCGTAGCTGAAGGGTTGTAACCACCAAGGCAGGAAAGTGGCCGTCCACTCGTGCTGGAATTGCTCCTTCCAAGGGAGAGATGCCAAATCCCAAAAGCTGATGATGCCGAAAAGTTTTTCCAAATTATTACCACCACTAAACGTGATGGGTAACAACAGTCTGGTTGGGTATGTTACCAAAGTTAAAACAGGAGATAATGAGATTAGCCTGATGCCGGCTATCAGGAGATAACCCTTGCTGTGATCGCCTCCTTCATAAAATAGAATATGATTAGAATATGATTAGCCTCCTGTAGCAAAAATCTTTCTTGTATTATAAAGCACAATAATAAAGCAACCCACATCCTGAATCCTGTGCGACCAGGGAAACATTTTTATTCTGTATTATTCTGAACAAAACCAGACTATTTATACCCTAAAAAGGGAAAGAAAAAAAACAAACAAAAAACCAAACAAAAATGCAAAACCAAACCAAACAAACAAAAAGCCACAAAGAAAGAACATTACTCAAAATGAGAAACAACTTTTTCCAAATTGTGTGTGAAATTTTTATGAGAGCCCAATTCAGATGAAGCCCGATTAAAAATGGTTCATTTGTAGGCAAGTTGGAGTTGGCTGGCTACTGCCTAGTTATTAGGAATATTTATATGCATTTCAAACTATTTAAAGGGAAACACTGAAAGAAAGAATTAAAAAAAAATCAAAAATGCATTTCAGCTCCAAAAGCTTTCCTTTGCTTTCTATTTAGAGATATAATGAATAGTCCAGTCATGCAAGCAGCAAGACCACACAATTGGAGAACGCAAGAACCTGGACAAATACAAGAATCTAGTAATCATGTTTTGCAATTAATAGTACATTTTATCACAGCATCTTACAACTTCTTCCACAGGGGCTGAGTTTCAGTTTTAAGTCAAGAACTCAGCTGAGTTCTTGCAACAGAAGTGAAACACTTCTAAAGCTGATTTGTGATTTGATTCCTGCTGTTAAAATGGTAAAAAATAAAATAACAATGAAAAAAAATGGTTAGCTATCAGTTACATAGCATGCACAGACTTTGTCTCACTCAAGTTACTCACATACTTCAATCCAATAATCATTCCAACATAATGTTCCTTGTCTGACTAAAAACTGGATCCCACTTCATAGTCTTAAATGCACAGTAAGTTGTTTATTGGGTTGGGCTCCAAACACCTCTGTGTAACATAACTAGGTATTTTGGTTAGTTTTTGGGTTCCCACAACTAAATGATCTGTCAAACCAGTTCTGAACACATTTAACCTCACAGCTTCCCACCAGTGAAGTGCTATTTTAAATGTGGGGACAGACATGTGCAGAGATGAAAGCCAAACTCTCTGTGGCATTTAGGGCCCAAGCAGCAATGCCTTGCAGGATTTTGGTTCAAGAGCAAGCACACAAAGCCATCATCTGTAGGTGGCTACAACGTCCCCAACTCAAATACGCATTCACATCTGGACAGGAACTGAAGATGTGAAGCTGCATATCCCAGACCTGCCTGGAATGTCATCAGCATCGTATCTCAGAAACTGGTGATTTCACAGCTTACTGAAGTTGTTGCATATGTTACCATTAACAGTTATCGGACACGTTAGTACACAGTTTCCATGTACATCTTTTGCATACCAAACAACTGCATTTTCCACTAAACAGCAGCCTATGCTTTCTGCAGGCTGCCTCCAGCTTCCAGAAAGGCTGGCAATAGAGGTAAGGAACAAAGAGTATCAGAGCTAGTGAACAAAAAAACCCAAACAAACAAAACCAAACAAAACCGACATCATTTCTGGGATCAGACTTGCACTTGATTTCTCATTTCTAGAGCACCATCACTATTCAGACAACTTAGAGAGGCAGCGGCTGCACTGTAATTATCCCACATGCTTAAGAGCAGATACAGCTGCATAACCGCTGCTCTGGGTCCTGGCCACAAAAGGCTTGAAATAACCTGACAGCACACAACCTTCAGCTCTGGTCTCCCAAGCTTTTGGGCATGTGGTCGGGTACTTTGGTGTCTCTCACATCTAGCCACTGTCTCATTTTGATTAATAATTAGCACTGTATTTACTAGTACAAACCCCTCCATGCCTCATGATGTCAGTGTGAGCATTAGCCAGTGTGAGCATCCCAGGTTATTTCAGTTAAAGAAATGGGATATGTTGTAATATTCTATGGTCTTCCTTGGTATTTCACAATACATAAAAGAAGCACTGTACAGCTCCTTTTAAAAGATCAAACTGTTATACTCTCTGACACATCTTTTACTCTTGTGATGAAATCTTACAACTTTCCAGGCAATTTATATAACTATTTTTTGGGGGCAGTAGTGGTGTAAAGTACAAAAGCTAACCAATTTCCATCCATCTCCCATGGCCACACATTAAGACATCTTTTAAATAAGACAGACTTCCATGGAAACGCGCCTCCTCAATTCACAAATAGCAGAATGTGGTCACCTTCAGAGTTCAGCTAACAAAGAGAAGTAACAATCACTGCTACATTTCTGAACTTTTAAACAATGAAAATTTATGATACAAGAAAGAAAGAAAATTCTGAGAACTCGAGTTAAACTTTGGAAACAAAAAGCATTTCATGAGAAATCTCAAAGTGCCCTCTCCTGGCAGCTGGCACTAACTGCTAGCTCATTTGAAAGGCGTCGTAAATCCACAGCGCTTACTCTCCGGTTAAAGAAATTTCTCGACACACATTTTTTCTTGTGAAATTGTATTTATTAGCTATAAAGCAAGGGTACAAAACTGTTAATATACTTTTATAGAATAAGAAACACTGACGTGGTCTGTTAAAAGTTAAAATGTAATTAAATAGTTCATATTAAAAAATTCATGGGAGTGTTTTTTTCCCCCAAAACACATGTACTTAAGGTTTGTATTCATTTCATCATCTCATTAGTATCACATAATAGTTATTAATTTCTGGTGGTATTAATGCAAATCCTCACCGTATTTCTTATTATTATCAACATCCCTTTTTTTCACCTTAGGAAATAAATATTTTTGCTTTTTGTAGACCAAGCACAAAAAAAATGCAGTAGGGGAAAATTGCATTAGAAAAATAAACCTGAACCCTCTGTTTATTTCTCAGTTTGGTGTTGCAATATAAAACACTCACTCATTGTCCAACCTTTACTAAGTACTTTCATCAGTGTATGAGTTGAAATATATTTCATTTTGATTAATTACATATTTTGTTTCTATAGCAACTAGAAAGCATCTAATCCATTTCTGTTTCTTCCTAAGCCTTTACCTAGCAATTTTCTTTCACTATACAGTAGCAAAAGATAATCCTTCTTTAGAACTCCAGGTACTATCTGTTCTTTCCAAATATCCTTTAATTAGTGTGCATTAGGATTAAATACAGTTGTAGCTGCACTACAACCAAAATAAACCAAGAAAAAAACCCCAACAACCTAACAGGATCTAGGCAAAATTCTGGAACTACGATTAAGTAACTTCAGCATAAACTGAGTGCCATCTGCAGGCTTTCAGCAACATGGGTCTCCAGGGCACAGGAGCAAGGGTACCTCCACTCACAGCCCATGTGCATGGAGTGAAGGCAGATTTAATATCTTACTCCAGCCAACAGATTCAAATCAATTTTGCTTATAAGAAAAGGAGGATCCACCAGTGCTGCCCTGTTCAAAGAAACAATGAAGCTTATTTTCATTTGTTGCCCTGTTCCAGCTTGCTTCTATTCACAGACTGGTGATGTCTGAACATCTTTCTGCTGAGCTGATACGCTAAAAAAAAAAAAAACAAGGATACAAGACCTACTACTGCTAACCACCTCTTAAACACTGGCTGCTTTCTGTGTTTTATTATGGTTCAAAGAAATTACTATCTTCAAAAACATAACCCAGATCTTCAAAAAAACCTAGCAACACAGATCTTGCAGTAAAAACCATGTACACAGTTAAAACATCTGAAAACACTGTTTTAGGAGAATTTGGAGATTAGCTCCTTACTAAATGGCTTGAGGCCTATACATTTATACTCTTTCATACATAAACCATAGCAAAAGAATAATATTGATACTTTCAAAGCTTGGAAATGCCAAGCTTACCTACAACACTTTTATTTGAATCCACTGCCATGTGAAACAATCCTCATTTACAAAATAACACAGTATTTTTTCCTATCAGAAACTGTCTCTATCAGTGCCAAGGGTAAACCAGGGTATGTTACTCATCTCACCATTAAAAAAAAAAAACCACCAACAAACACTGGTGTTTGACACACGTTTCATCATTCCGGAATAGGAATTTCTGCCTTTCAACACTGCATTCAACACCTAACCTCAGCTCCTCTGCCTGCTAGTGAATCTCTCAGCTCAGTTTCATCATTCAAACTCATCTTACAAAGTCTAGGAAAGTTAGATTTCTAGAAACGAGGCCTACAGGAGCCAGCACACAGAGACAGGAATCAGCTCAGCACATCACTTTTCACTTTTGCAGCCTGGCAGTTTCAGAAAAAACAGAAATGAGTCTTAAATGTCAGAAGTCACATCCATTCCATCAAGACCAGATTTTCCATACAGAGGAATAAAAGCATACATAATGCCATGCAACTACAGGTAGGCTGGCATTTCCAGGAAATACAAGACTTACTAAACACATGCTGTGCTTTTGATTAAATAGTAGACTGCAAATCCCATGCTGATTTACTGCAGATGTATTGTGCAGCTGACCTACACATACGCTGAAGAAACACTGAAGTGTCACCTGGAAGTACACATCACCCAGGGCATCCTAGCTGTCAGACCTCTGCAGTACCTTAGGTACCAGAGGTGAAACACCAAGGCTACTTGGTCTTAATTCAAACATAACCATGCCCCTGCCTAAGGGAAGCCTTGTAAAGAACTTCTTTAGGAACAACCATGTGCCTTAAAACAGAGCTTACTTAAATACTTGCTTGGACAGCAAACACCCTTTTACTGCCGCGCTTGCGCAGCAGCACAAGAAAGAATGTTTCATTTAGCTGCCACAAGGAAAAGGCTCCAACAAACCCGATACACATAAAAGCCCTCAATATTTAGATATTTAAATGTGCTACCTACTGAATGCTTTGTTTTCTCCCTGCATCTCACCCTTGTCCTCAAAACAGGCAAAAAAAAAAAGAAAAGCAGCTCTTCCCACAGTAATAATTAAAGAATTTCTCCAAGAGACCAGGAGCAGTACTAGGACGTCCCTTTCTTGGCTAAAAAGCCAAAATCTACTTTCTTTCTTTCCACTCAAAAGGAAAAAAAAACAAAACAAACCACCAAACAAAAAACCCCTCCCAGAACAAATTGAACCTGTTTGTGGAAGACAGCACAGGTTTTCAGAGTGAAAATTTTAGTACTTAATCATCACTTACCACTTGATGGAGTTGGTGAGCTAGCTACACAGGCGTTGGCTTACAAACATAAGCCAAGATGTTCCATGGACTATAAATAGCCAACTTTCACGGTTTTAATAAAAACACAGTGTGACAGAATGCCGAAATCAACATGTATTTGGAAACTTTAAAGAGCTATTTGCTGCAAGATACTTACACTAAATTCCACATGGTATTTATATATTAAGTACTGGAGGTTAAATTAATTGCATTTTGACTAAGTATACCAGATATTTCATTATGGGAAAGATGAACAAATCAGCTTGGTTTGTGTGATTTGCAAAAAAACACAAACTGCATCTTCTCTGAAACATAACTATTGATACAGAAGCCTTTTCTATACATGTACCAAAAGTTATTTTTGTCACTTGGTACCCATCACTCTTCATTTACTTCCCTTTTCACTTACTGTACCTCACAGAATAAACGGTAGGCCAAATATCTTTTTCCTTTCAGATCTTTTTCCTACTCGTAGGCTAAAACAACAATACTAAGGCTGGGAAAGTTTAATGTAGCAGTGTAAAAGATAAAACAATAGACAACAGGCTAACAACATCTGTACTTCAAAGGACTAAAATCTGTTGAAGACATGTCTTACATTTTATGATGTAGGAAGCTAACCATTAACTGTTCAAACATTGAAAAGATACAGAGCAAGTACCAAAACCAATTTTTCTAGGCATGAAACAATTAACCAATTAAAAAAAAGAAAAAACCAAAACCAAACCAAAACAAAGAACCAAACTCACTTTTCCAATCGCACACATAGAAGTGATTACATGTAAAAAAGAAAGCCATAGCTCAGTTTCTTGGACTTCTGGTAATGGAACAGGTAGCTCCCAGCTGCTTCCTCCCTTAACCATACTGGTACGCTTATTACTCGTCACGTTGACACAAATTACATTTTTTCTGAATAAAGAAGACACATACACCAAGCATCAGTCCAGGGCTGTACAAAGTTCTGCACCAAAGGAGATCAGATTAGAAACAGCTTTATAAATAATCAATTGCGGCTAGAGAGGTACAGAATACAGGAAAGAGGAAAGGGGTTAACCATGGAAACATGATTTCAAGCACATCAGTAGCCATGACGTTTTTAACAGTGCTTACATTTATAAAAGCACAGAATAGTGCTTACATAAAATATTAAAGAAAAAAATTATAAAAACAATCTATACATTCAAACTCTCAAATTTCAAAAGAAAAGAAGCACAAGTCAAAGATTTTTAAAAAGATTTAGGCTGAAAGTGTAAACCGATTTCCCTTTAGTACTTTGTGTATCAGCAATTCCAACAAGACTAGAAAACCAAAAAGCAAAACAACGTAAGAGATATCCACTACCACAGATTATTTATTTAGATACCAAGTTAAAAAATAAGAATATTTTATTACAAAAATTTATCAAACCACTGTATACATACAGTTTATATTGTTAAAAGCCAACATGTCAATTAATACTTTATGTACATTTGATTAATAATGTCATACAATTGTAGAAAAGCATTACTCAGCAGAAATTGATTTGGCATTTGGAAAGTAGTTACCACCCTGCATTAGAAGAGATAAATAATATAGGAATAAAACATTTATATGTTACAATAAAAATACTTATTTGCTGTGATCATTTAAAGCAAATGGATGCTTTCTTTCTCCAAGTAATATCATCAAAAGTGGAGATTAAAGTGCACATAACCAAGGCATTAATAATTCTTCAGCAATCCCTTCCGTCAATCTAGATGCTCCAAACACATCACATTAAGGATTCAGGACTTTTTTCTGTGGCTTAAACTGTTAAGATTTAAGAGAAATTCAGCTTTCTAAGCTGCATAAAATAATTCTGGTGTACAGTAAGATGAAGTAGGGTACAGAAATTTGGCAAATGGTAGTTGGTGGAAAAGTCAGTGTAAATTATCCCACATGTATGAGTTCTGGGGAAATATTTCCCTTTTGAAAAAAAGACTCACAGTATTTCATACAACTGTGAACCAAACAAGCAGATCACACAACAGTATTTACATGTCATTTTTTGTGGGCTACATACAATACAGGTTGGGAGCAACACTGTCTACTTCATGCACAAATTTTACTGGAAATCTGGGAAAGGGAAAAAAAAATTACAAACAATTTGTTTACCATAGAATAGGGTCATAAATCAGAAAAGTGATCCTCAAAAAATGTAGCTCCAAATATTGGCTTTGTCCCATTACAAGCAATACAGTAAACCTTACAAAATATAACAGTCAGTACTAGCAGAGCTGTGGAGGGCAATAATTTTAATAAATCAGTCTGCTTTGGATAAAAGAATCCTTATTCATGTTACAATCTATTCAAAAGCAACAGCTGAACAGGCTAAATTTACATCTGCAAGAGAAGCATGACATGTTCACTGAGAACAAAGTGAGTTGCTGGCAATTACAGTTATCATTTTTATCACACCAACTAGTCACCAACAGGGAAAAAAAAAAAAAAAGTCCTTTTTTTTTTTAAAATCTGCATTTTATTTTTTTATTTTACAAAGATGAGAAGTTCTGAGCCATTATACTTGAAGAGCATACTTCATATCTTAGGCACTGGACCCAATTTATAGGTAAAATGTTTGTCAACATGATTTACCATCCTCAGGTTTCTGAAGCCCATCCATATGAAGTCTACATACAGCACTACAAATACACATCAGATACTGCTGTAAATTTATAAGGAATACAAAACACTGTTAAATACAACTTTCACCCCATGGCACATCAATCATGGCAATATCACTTTTTTCATAGATTACCAACGGTCAGTTGTGGTTATGCTTTATTGAGTATTTTCCTTTCTGTAGTTGAGAAATATACAGCTTGGACTTGCTTCCATCTGGCCTTTTAAACCAAACTTCATCATGGTTAATTGTTGTAATTATGGCACTATAGAAAATGAAGGAAGAAGGGTCAGAGAAAGAAAAACAAGAAGAATTTAGAAAACTTCTAAGCTGATAAATAACCTCAAAACTGCAGCTGTGTTTCCACACAGTAAATGAAAATATGCATTACTTATAAATGCTAGACCAAAAATATATTGGCTCCATTGTAAGGATAGCTCTAACAGAATTCTTTGGTAACTGCATGTGTCTTTAGTGAAGGTAGTTAATTTTTCAGCCATCTATTTAAACCCTTAACATGTATAAATATTTTAAGAGAACAACAGTCACCCTTAGAAAACACAATAGATGACCCATGGTAAAAAACAGATCTGCTGGAAAACACACCCAGAAATTACACTGAAGACAAAGTATTCAAAAAAGAAGTTAAACAGATGGAAGCCTAAGATTTAAAGCAGATAAAGTATTCAAATGTTAGTCATTATACCAAGAGAAAGTCAAAACCTGATTTACTGAATCATTCTTACATGAACCATGCTTTTACGCCCCTTGTGGTAAACCTTCATACAAATAGTGAACACAACCCCCTCCCCATAACCTCTACAAAAAAGAAGAAATAAGAAAAAAAATCAACTACAATTGATGACCAAAAAAGGCTCAAAACCAGAGATTAAAACAGTTAATGGAAGAAAGATCAATTAAATAATGAGTGTGACAAAACTCCCTCCAGGAAACAATTCAGCCTTAAAAGTTGCTGAAATCTTGAAAAGGCTGGGAAAGTTCCACTGTATGCTTGCCCTGCTAAGCATCAGGTTTTGGTTTTTGTCAGACACGGGATACTGAGATCTTTCTTTGGCCCAGTGTAACTGCCACGTTCTGCTAAACCAATTCAGATTTTTTTTTATTTCAGAAAGAATACATAGTTTACTAAAATACCTTCATGTTTCAACCCTGAACACCAAAATTACCAAAATCCATTCCCCTTTACCATACACGGGGAAGAAAAGAAACAGCCAGCCTTACAGTAGTGTACTATATATAATATAGTACACTATATTTTATATATATATATTATCTAGTTTACTGCTATATGAAGTTCCTGGGTAGCTGTACATATTTAATCGGCACTGTGCTTAGATTTACTTGCCTCATTCAGTAAAAGGTAAGATATAAATTTAATTTTAAATATTGTTCTAAATAGACCCACTTTTTAGAATTTGCAAATATTATCCATAGAGAGAAAATACATTTAGATATCTAAAACATACAGCCAAATTTGCACTGTAATATTTAGACTGCTCCCCCACAGAATCTTTGTTAAGAGAAGGAATTTCCATTTAAAAAGTTTCAACTCTTTTCTTTCAGATCATTAACCAACTAAAAAAAAAAATATATATATCTGTAACGGTATAAAGTGTTTTTCTATAATCAAGTATTTTTGGTGTGCCAGCAGATCAAATTTGCAAAGCAACAAAATCCCAAGATACTCAAAAAACTTACTCAAAGGCTACTCAGAAACCAGGAGGAGCTTAAATTGTTAGTGAGATCCTAACTTTAACAAACATCTCATGACCTTCAGTTAATTCCAACCCTTACTAGACTCTCAGAAGTCCAGCGCACAACCTTATTTGATAGTACCTGTCTTCCAAGATGAACTAGTAAATGCTACTGAGGTGACAGTACTTCCTAATTGGTCTCATTCCTCAATGCCATCATCCTGTCTACTGCTTAACATGAATGTACAGAGCTGCACAATCTGAGCAATCTTTACCTTGTAGGGCATTCATCTTTCTTATCAATGCATATTGTCTGTCCACGTCCATACCACTCTCCATCATAATACAGTCTTCCTTCTTCAGATCTAGCGCTGTGTAGGTGCTTTTCTAATTTGACAGGTGCTACAATGATCAATAAAAGCAATTTAATATTGACTTGGCAGAAGTCAGTTGTTTAAATATACTTTCATCAAGTTACTTACATAGAACACATGTTTTCCATGATCAAAAGTAACTGCAAGAATGCACAAAAACTGGAAGCAAGATACTTTTCTATTTCCAGTCAGATAAGTTATATTTCCATTTTCAAATACAACCTATCTTTCCTATAACCTTCAGATCAATGAATTTTCACAAATCGAATAATGTAATATAAAGATTACTTCAAATGGCAGAACCTGAAACTCCTTCATTAGCACATTACCACAGCATGAGAGTAGTAATGCACCACTAAAGAAATACATCATCTTTTTGCTTCCTCTCCCTTTTCCTCCTTACTCACCACCTCCAAGAATTTGATTTTACCTAGCATTCATGTGCTTCTCAACTACATAGCTGCACTTTTTCAGGGTTGTAGCTTGCAAGCGAATGTGAACATCCTTCACAATGCATTCCTAAGGTCCAGGTGCTCTCAGTTTCCTGCCTCATCTTGTGCAAACACTGGCCTAGCTTAGTGAAGTTAATTGGTATAACCCACTTGAAGAAGTCTATATTTTTGTTGCTAATTTTCTAGAATTCAGGCATCAACACTATCGTCAGCAATCAAGCTACAAGCATCAGCACCCAAGAGAGGGGAAAGACAAAAGCCAGATCTTCCAGCTTCTTCACTCCATTCTCCATCACTACACCAGGGCTAAAATAAATATGATCTGCCTAGATGCAGTTTACACCGTTACACACAGCAAGTTCTGTCTTGTGAAATCAATGTTTACTTACGTTCCGCCTTTACTCTGTGTGGCCCCAGTGTAGCCATTGCCTTGAAACAGAATGAAAATTAAGTTAGTCAGCAAGCGTATTCTTTTTTTCCTAAATTACAAGCCTTGACTGTGAAGTTATGAGTGGTGTAGCTCAGGCTATTTGCTTTTATGTGCAAAACCCACAACTGGAACAAATCTAAAATAGATACATGTTCAATGGTGACTCCGTAACTAAATAAAACGGAATTTTGAGGGTGAAAAAGAATCATCTTCTTATGTAAGTTTTGAGTTCAAATCACTCAAGACGTTTTATAAATTAAATCCTCCATTTCTGTTTTGTAATTCTGTCAAGAAAATAAAAAATGACATTAACTCATTCTAAAAAACAAAATGCTATATGATCAATCTGTTCTTCAGATTTATAGGGTACACAAGCTCATTCTCTGTTCTCTCATACAAACTCTAGATTACACAGTATTAAAGTAGGTTTTAAAAAAAAAAGCACTCAAAGTTTTCTGGGGTTGTTTGCCTTTGCTTGTTTTTACTTATTTCCAGAAAAGGCAAAATCCCCAGTAAATTCTGGGATTCACTAATGTTTAAAAATCACATTACACTACAGAAAACAAACTGAGGAAAAGCTGGTTTGTGTCTATTCTTCTGACATGACATGAAGAGAAAAGCCAGACAATTTTTCACATAGGCATCACATTTTACGTCTTTTAACAAAATATGTACAAGTGTAAAACCAGTGGAATGATTAGCTGACGGCTGAAGAAATAAAAATCTATTTAGAATTTTGATCATGTAAGAAATACATTTACATACTTTTAAGAGGCAAAAGGACTGGACAAAAACCCAAACAAAACCTTTGGCATTCATCCTCTAATCTCACCTTCCTTATTGTTGTCCAGTCTTCAAGAATATCAAGGTCTTGTAACATATAAACTATATAGGGGCGTGGAGAAGTTACGGAAAACTCTTTTAAAAAGCAATAATAAAAATACTGTAAAGTTTGTAGAAAGATAGCAATAGCTTTGTTATGTCAATCTTTTAAGCAAAGAATACCTATGTGAAGCAAAAATAAATGCATCTTTGAATTATGCAAGCTAGAAGTACACTTTAAAAACTGAGATAATTAATAGTATGTAGATATTCAGACTACTGGAGTTCAAGAAGAGGATAAAATAACAATTCTGATAAAACCATTCCATCCCTAAACAGTTCCAAAAAAAGTTCTATTTGCAATACTACAAATTACAGTTAAAATTTCCTGCAGTTTCAACAGACCACTGAAAATCAGCATCTACACTAGTATCAGCTTTAATAAAGTTATTTCTACAGTACTCTGCGTCATATTTTTTTGTAGAAAAGCACAGAAAGCACCACATCTCTGAATATCAATATAAAAAAAAATAAAAAAATAAAAAGAACACAGGAAGTAGAAAGGCAAAGCCCTTCCCTTGAACTATCAACTGTAAAAACTGTGTATTAGAACAATATGCGAACTTCAAAATAAAACTTCATATAGCACTGCTATTCCATTACAAGCCTTAAGTTTTTTCTTCATTTGTCCCCATTTCATCTCTCAAAAACAAGTTTAGAAAAAAGTGTTAGGAACGTTTAAAAACTAAATCATCTAAAATGGGATAAAGGAGCTTTAACTCACATTCCATTTGAAATTTTAAGACTCTTTCGCCATTTTCAAATTCGTTTCCCTCTAAACATAAAGTAGTATAAATTAAAAAACGTAAAATTCCAAGGATTATAGACAGATCTGTAGAAAGTGACAAGTTCACAAGTATTTTAAAATTGTAAGCAAAAAGAAAATTAATTTACTTCACAACTGAAAGGATTTTCAACTTTATTAATTGCCTGAAATTGCTGGAGTTTTAGACCAAATACTATGTTAGCATTTTCTGATTGGAATTTATTCTAAAATAGCAAAGTAGCTCATAATTCACAGAATTTGAATGGTATTTGTATGGACAACCCAAATACAAGGATGGCTGAGGGCTAAAGAAAATATACTTTCATACAACCTGGCATTCAAATTGCTAAAAGGAGTTAAGAAACTAAAGAAGCCACTTGTAGGTACATTGATTAATAACACCTGGCTTTTAAGAACTAGCTAAAACCCACCTCCACTAAACTGAATTTATGATGCATCCTAATGGAAAAACTGCCACCATTAGGACAAATCATCCATCTGGTATACGTTCCAGTAAACTGAACATCCTCAAAGGAGGGTTTTGGGTTTGTTTTTTTTTTTTTTTTTTTTTTTAGGAACTTCTTCCTTCCCACCTTCTCCTGATATTATGAAAGCTTGTGAAAGTAGCATGATTTTTTGCAGCAGGTTAGCAATAAAAAATGGCCTTCGTACTATATAATGTCACTACTTAGAATCACAGAATGGTTTGGAAAGGGCCTTAAGATCACCTAGTTCCAACCCCCTGCCATGGGCAAGCAGGGACACCTTCCACTAGACTGGGTTGCTCAAAGCCCCATCCAGCCTGGTCTTTTCTAGGAAGTCTCCACAATTCTGGCAACTTCCAGGCCACCACATTTCTGCCCTACAAAAATGTTGGGCTAGGGGTAGGAGTAAAAAAAATACTCAAGTTTGCAAAGACATCTCCTTTCTGTGGAGAAAGATGATACTGTCTCTTACTTGTTATACTTTAAAAAGTTTGCTTGTCAACAGCTATGAAGTCATCAATGCGCAATTCTTAAATACTATACTCACTCTATAGGAACCCCAAGCCCACAAACAATCCCTCTAATCAGCTCAATTCTTTGAATTTTAAACTTTTGATTAAAGAGGTTCTGTAGTCTATGGAATTGTTAAGAAGTAATAAACTGAGACAAAGGTATACCAGAACAAGAAGCAAAGTTACACAAGTCAGGAGAAGTTACACAAGTCAAGTTATACTTTGCAAACGTAATGCCTGATTTTTTTTATGATTTTGCCCTGCAGCTCTATTTTTTTGAAGAATTAGAAAAATCAATTTTTAGAAATGCTCTCTATGTGAAACTAGTAGTTAGAGAATTTTAATTTCAATTTTTGTAATAGGATGTGTCAACATGACTTCCCAAACCTGAATAACAGCTGCCATGCAAAGATAAATTTTGAGAATGCATTATCACTTCATTTATACATGTATATATATACATGTATATATATACATGTATACATATACAGTAAGACTAGCTATAAACCAGTGAATACCAGTAGAGAGAACAATGATTTCAGTAAAAGGATATCTGATACAACAACAGGTTTCTTCTTATCTGGACTAAATGGATCCTTCCTTTTCTTCCTGGACTGTAGCTCATCATTCCATAACTCTGAAAAGATGTAAGAACATGCAACAAATCAGAAACAATTATACGTTTAGCTCTTTTAAAAGCAGATAAATTGCCCAAAAATGACAAATAACATTTTTCTGGTGAGATGCTGTTTCTGAACAGAATGAAAGTGTTACATAAGTACATAGTCATACATTAATACTCTCAAAACACAAAGAAAACTGACAATTACTAGACCAAAGTTTGTTTTAAGCTTAAATTCAGCCTCTGCCCAAAGTTTACAGCTGAACAGCATCCTGCTGGATAACCTGAAACTCAACAAGACATTCTATGTGTACAGTCCATTAATCAGTAGCTACCAGAAGATGAAGAAAAAAATAGTGACACCAAACAAGCAGACAAAAAAAAGACCCCAGCAAATTTGAATTTCTATTCACCTGAGGTAATGTCAATACTATGCCTGTCTTCTTCAAGTCTTCTAATCTTTTCCTCTAGTTCACTTTGTACAGTATCATACAACAGAAGCTTTTCACTCTAAAAGAGAAATACGTTATACATTTCTACATTACTAAGTTCTATCATCTAAATATATGACAACAATTTAAAGCCTCAGCAGAAGGAAGGCAAGAGTAGCTTTAGATGAAAAATTTTCAGAAGCCATAAAGCATGACATCTCCCTCTATCCACTTTCTTAGCATGAGACTCGACCACATTAAGGACAGCACATTCACTTAGCATAAGTGTAAATACAGTTATCAAATATCAGTACCAAGAATAACTAAGTAGATAAAAGCATGCAGCTAGATCTCCAGAATGACTGTTTGTATTTTGACACAAATACAGTATTTTCCTTTTGGATAGCAAAGATTTATTTACAATAAATAACTGTAGTGACCTCTATGCCATCCTTCATTACAAATCAGAAAAGCTAGTTTTTCATGGAAAGCTTTTTATTAAGCTGTCTCCAATATTAATAAACCTGCAGTAATTTATACAGAATTATCATCTATTACTATGTATTTTTAACTATTTTCATAGAACTGAAAAATACTTTCCCACAGAAAAATTTCTGGAGCACATAATATATTTATTGTTGTGAAAGCAAAACCCTCTACCCTAAAGCTGTGAGAAACACTCTTCAAGCTCTGCTTTAGAAAAATTAGCTGGTTCATCCTTTTAAAAAGCAATTTCTGATCCAAATAGATTAACATAATGCCTTCAGCATTAGCTGTACCATTAGCACTTTTTATACACAAACAAAACCACAGGCTGATGTGAACTTTCTACAGCATTTCATGCTGTCTACGCTATCTTCCATCTCTTAAGTATTTCTGAACTAGAAAATTCAACTCTGTAGTAAACTGCTCTTCATTACAGTCCATCGCATAGGATACCAACATTACCCAGTATCTATTTAGACCAGTTACCCCTTTAAAGGCAGCATCGAGAAACACTACACTCTCTAAACCAGTAACCTGGAATTAAGCCAAGTTCCAGGCCCCTAAAGTTACTGTTCTTTCATAAGCTTGTACATCTCCTAAAGCACGATTAGGAAATACAGCTAATTGTTACATTTTAAATTTCATTATCACCAAGCAACATATTTAACAACTCTGGGAAACAGAAGGCTTGGATATGCTCACTGAAAAAAAAAAAAAAAAAAAAAAAAGAAAAAAACAAAAAAAAAAACCCACCAAAAAACACCAAAACAGTTTAAGCAGCACAAGTCACTGCATCTAGCTATTTGTTACCACGTCTCTGCCAGAAGCTGCAGCCCCTAGAGCCGAGTCAGCAGATTTCTGCACCTCAACTGCTCGTGCCCATAGCGCAGCATACTAACAGAAACTTAACCTTTACCAATGTTCAAGCCTAGTATGCTGGAGTGAAGCAAAGTAGCTGAGGAATAGACAAAACCAGAGAACCCTGTTCTACTAAATGGCTGTCACATTTACTATTCCCTGCAAGTTACAACATACTAAATTCCAAAGACCTCCTTTCAAATATTTTTCAACCCCTTATAAAAAAAAGAAAAAAAACCCCGTATTTCTCACGAGAACTGAAAAGGCAAAAGCCTCTTACATATGCCTGAAATGCCAAACAAGTGTTATCTGTTCCGAGAACATGTTAAAATTCCATTTTAATATGAAATAGTGTTTGTGTTTAAACATCTGTTTTGCTTCAAGCTCTTGGAGACAAATAAGGCACAAAAAGCTGTTACAGGCATCAGAGGCATTCCGGCTGAATTGTCATATTCCAGTGGAATAAGCAGCACTGCTGACTTTAAAGACCTTACTGCATGATCAGTATTTGAATTCTGAAGGTTTCTCAGTAGAAACATAATAGCAAAAAAAGGTAGAAAGACCACCTTAAAGAGGAATAATATATAGCCAAAGCAAATCATTCAATCACAGACGAGAAATCCTGTAAGTCTTACATGATCCTGCCTGACCTCCAGAGTATTCCCAGGAGCAAAGACAGTCAGTAATGAGTAGTCCTTGTTATACCTTGCTCTTTCCCACAGCATCAAGGATTTTTTTTTATTTTTTTTTTTTTAAGTATGCGCTTTATTGGTATAGAAGAAGCCACAGACTTCAGGAACCACTCCAAAGAAAACACCTTTAAGCAACTGCAGTGGGGCTGAGGAGTACTATGGCGCAAACCTCACTACCTAAGCAGCTACATTACAGCACTGGACAGAAGTATTTTTACTATGGTGTCTAGTATATTTAGATACTTAAACAGGAATGTTTATATTCAAAGAGATATATTTTTCCTGTAACTGCTTCTGCAATGACAACTCCACTAACAGCTGTCTAAGGCATCTAAAAAAGACATTATTATTAATAGTATCATCATTATTATTTTAGTTGTCATTGTTGTTACTAAAATGTAAGGTTCTTTTGGCTAAAATTAGGTCAGCTATTTTAGTTACTGTTCTTAGTAATTTTTTATAACAGGTAAAAGAAATCATGTGGCAACCTATTAATAAGAACTTGTTAATGAAAAATAAGAAAGTTATATTTACATGTAAAGCCATATTAATATAAAGCAAATTTTTATATGTTTTGAATAACCTCTTATGTAGGCTTAAATTTCACAAGGCAATTGCATTCAAACAGCAAATAAAAGCAATAATAAAAGCATGCACTGAACTGGGAAAGCATGACACCATAAAGTTAGATGAGATCAGCTATTAAAGTCAAATAGCTGGCACAACCTCACAGTGCTGTCGAGAGGCTTGAATTTCACATTCATACTTGTTCTTCACAGATTCCAGACAAAGCTCTCTATAGATACCTGTAATCAGACAAATTACAGCAATATTACACTTTCTTTAGCTAGTATATGATTTCAGAAATCTCTTTTAAGACTGCCTGCAAGTCCCAAAAGATATACATACTAGAAAATACAGATCTATTATTTAGGCACTTACAGTGGCTGACTGCTTTACAGAGTAAACATAAGAACAAGTAATCCCTTAATTCCAAAGATCTGAGGAAAAATAAATGCTATTTTAACTTTTCCCATTTGTCAACAAATTACACCAGCAGTCATGCTAATTTTATAAAATTGGTCAATTTCATATTTATGCACAAATTATCCTGGATATTCAGTTTTCAAATCCATTACCAAATCAAATTTTCAAATCAAAGTACCAAATGGCCTCTTCTAATTTCTAATTAGAGTTTTAAACAATGTTTTGAGGTTTCTAAATAGCTAGAAAACTGAATTAAAAAAACAAGCTTTGCAAATTAATATTTAAAATAAGGCTTACTTCATAATGCATGACCTTAATAAATTACATCAATTAACAAGACACTGTCCTATTCTCTGAAATAGCCACCTTGCAATACAAAGGATACTGCTTATGAGTATTGGGAGCATTTCTTACACATTTCTGAAAATGTGTCTACTAAACAGACAGCTGAAAAAAGATCTGAAAGGTATCTGAAATGTAGTATCTGGGAAGTATAGATAGAACTTGATTTAATACAGTTAAAGCGTTCACACAAAATACTCAAATTGTTCCAGATTACCATCTTGAGGAGTTAAGTTTGCACACACATTAGAGCTGTCTAGCAAATGAAGAACTCCAAAGAACAACTTTGCTTAAAATTCATTTGACTATAATTTAATACAGTACAAGAGGAATAATCCTGCTACCAGCAACAGCTCAGAAAAAAAACCCTCAAAGTACTATGTCAATCATCTTTCTGCTGTGAAGTCACTCCTGATCTAGAATTCAAAATGTTCTTTTCTTACATCAGTACGTTATGCTGTTTGGTTGGTTGGGTTTTTTGGGTTTAGTTGGGGTTTGTTTGTTTGGGGGAGGGGGTTAATATTTATGGCTGACTGTCATATCTAGGTCTACCCATTTATAATCACAGCTTACTTCCATGAAATTGAGCAGTATAAATATGAACACTTCTAGAAGAAACAGTTCGATTCCCAACTTCCTGGAACAGTCAGGATCCACATTTTGTGTGAATAGTGCTCAGTGCCTTAGAGAGCAGATGAACACAAATACCCTGTCTACCACAGATGCAATTATATCCCTAGTCCAGCTAATCACACTTCAACACAAGCTCAAGTCCTACCCGCTTCTGCCAAGGCTTTCAAACAGCAAGAGCAAATAAGCCTGCTCTGCATTTTCTTGCTTTCCCTGGAATAATTTTATTATTCTCATTCGGTTGAGGAAGAAAAGAAGGGGAGAAAAAAAAAATAAACAAAAAATCAAACAATCCTAATTTCCAGTATCAACTTCAGGGCAAGTTTGTAGTTTTTATGCTGGACTTTTTTTACATTGGAACACTGATCTTCAGTGCTGCCGAAGACAAATGAGGAGAACCTGCAATGTGCTGCCTATCCATCCCCACCTACTGAAAGGCAGCCACATTTAAAACTGAAAATCAAAACCATGGATTAAGATTGCTTTTACATCAAATCTTCTGCAAGTTCACCTGCAAACTTTCTACAAAGCCCAAATGGGCTACTTCGGACTAGTCAAGTAAATTTAGGTTAAGAACTTAAAACCCAAGACATTCTGGGTCACCACCTACGAAAAAGTGACAACCACCAGGATGGAGAGAAATGCAATTTGTCAAAAGATTTCAAATTCTTTTCATAGCCTGATGTCAAAAGTACCAATAAAGGCAAACTGAATAGCACTGAAGCAGTACTAGTATTATTAAAAATGAAAGCAAGCTTGCCATTTTCCAGTTTGCCTGCACCATATTTCTGCTGGATTTCTTAGAAAAGACACTGGCACAGTTTCTCTGGCTGAAGAGATCAAAATGTCTGCTTTTTGGCTTTCTAACAGCCTGTGTTAGGTAACCCTTAGACCGCTGAATTACTCCTAAAGAAGTTGAGCTATAACATGAAAAGAATTTACAGTAGGGAAGAACAGAACTTAGTCTTCCTACAATATCACCATTCCACATGATAATATGCCTGTATCCCAGAAAAAGATAAAAGTTCTTGCTTGCTTCTTCTGTAAGCATAAAAGCCTATATAAGTATTAGTTTCAATAATTAAAATGCAGCTTAGATAAAAGGTGCTAAGGATAAGAGTCCTGCTCCCTCCCCAGATGGAACAGGAG
Source organism: Psittacus erithacus (assembly GCA_009867235.2). Classification (NCBI taxonomy): domain Eukaryota; kingdom Metazoa; phylum Chordata; class Aves; order Psittaciformes; family Psittacidae; genus Psittacus; species Psittacus erithacus. Next base: position 26,483 of record WYDI02014704.1, read on the forward strand.
GATAGCAGCACAGAAGTAGAAGAGACAAACTAGAAGAGCAGAAAACACATTATCAGCTAAGATGATCTGGCAAGAACTTCATGAGATAGCACCTACATATCTCTTAATTTCTGTCCTGGGTTCAGCAGTAGCAGTCATTTTTCTCCTTAGTAGCTGGTACAGTGCTGTGTCTCTGACTTTCAGTCTGGGAACAGTGATGATAATACCAATGTTTTTAGTACTGTCGTGGTTTAAGCTCAGTCATAAATTAGAAAACCAGGTAGCCTGCTCGTTCCCCCCCACAACTTGTCCTTCCCCCCAAAACTCCCAGAGGGATGGGGGGGAGAAGCGAAAGAGTGTAACTCCCATGGGGTGGGATAAGAACAGGCCAGGAACTAAGGTATAACACA
>WYDI02014706.1:0-11680 GCA_009867235.2 Psittacus erithacus
CTCCCCTCTGGCAGGTTCAAGCCATTCCCCTTGGCCTGTCCCTACAGGCCCTTGTCCAAAGCCCCTCTCCAGGTTTCTTTCTTTCCAGCATCACTGGGCAGCAGTAGAAGCTGTGGCAGGACAGAAGACTCAAAAATCACACTCTTGGCCTTTATCTTGGGGCTGTTTGCTGCAAGATACAGTGGGGTGGGATGTCAAGGACAGCAAAGCAGCACATGAGAAGTCCTTGTTTGCAGGATCCCAGCTCAGTCCTGAGGTTCCTCATTCCAGCTACAGAACAGGAGTGCTCTTCCCTATCCTAAAGCCGAGTGCACCCACACGGAGTGGGGGCAGGATCCCAGCAAAGCAGGGACCTTCACGTGGAAATTCCCACAGTATCTGGTGAGGAAGCCAGCCCTGTCACACTGGAAACATTGGCTGGTGCGCTGCTCATCAGCCCTGCTCGGCTTCTAAAGCAGGAAGAGGGCGCATTGTAGAGCAGATCAGACTGATTTGCTTTCGCACAGTGCAGTCAGCGGCAGCAACAGGAAACATCACAATGGTCTGTAGTGCACCGGAGATGTCCCGATTGTTGTACTCAGCAATACGCCTGTTCCTATTCATGTGCCATTCAGTCCTTTAGGAGACCAACAGAAAAGCCCTGCCATAAGGGATGGACATCTTTTCACTCGTCCCACCCGCCTTTGAAGCGGCCCTGCCCAAAGCAGGAGCTGAGCTGCCCCAAAACCAACTGTGCCAGGTTCCTGGTGCACAGGGGGTGGTTCAGTGCTGGAGAGACAAACATCCCCTTCAGAAAGGCTTGTTAAAGCTATTCCAGATGTGATCCAGCCCAGTTATTATGGCAACAAGGAAGTAAGTGGCAGAAAAGCACTCACGAAATCCAACTGCTCTGCCTGAGGCTAGGAGGCACATTCCTGTGCCGAGCTGAGAACAGATCGGGGTGCACAGAGCCAGGACCAGAATCACCGGGGAAGCTGATTCCTTCAAGGAGGTGAAGAAGAGCAGAGCTATTCCAGGGGCTTGGAGAGCAGCCAGGCAGCACACACATGCTCCAGGAGCAGACACTGACCAGCAACTGAGCACTCCAACCAGGAACGGGTTTGTTTGGCTGTTCCTTAGAAATAAGCAGCACCAAGAACAAACCCCACAAACCCCAGGGAAGCTTCAGAGGCTTCTCTAAGTGGCTCGTGCCATGGTGCCCTATCACTCTCGCTGTGTTTCTGCCCCCACCATATTTGGTGGGGTCAGTGAATGAATCTGGGAGCAGAAATTATGGAAATGGGAAGTAACAACAGAGAGGCAGCCTGTGGTGTCCTGCTCAGCACTGCAGATCACCAGCACTGAGGCTCACAACAACATGGGACACATGGAAAATACGGCCCATCCACAGAGTCATGGCAAGGGGCAAAATCCAACCAGAAAATGATCCATTTGGAGAAGCAGCCCAGATCTAGATGAACCTCTTTTGGTTAGGGGCATGGGACTGCATAAAGATATCAGCCTCATGCTGACACAGTCAGGGGACCGCACACAAAACAAACCCGTACCCAAAAGTGACTGCACCAAAGAAGGAACAAGGTGAGACTGGGCTTAGGGCCAAGTGGTTCCACAGTAGCAAATAGAATGCGGTAAAGCAATTCATTTGTTCTACTTTTGACTCTGAGTAGCTGAAGGCATCTTTTGTACAGCCTCATTTCAAGTTGAGATAACTGATTTCAGATCAGCCCCTGCCCTAGAAACCTCTCTGAGCCCTCAGCTTGATGGGAAAGCCTGGCCAACAGAAGAAGGGCATGGTCCACAGCCTGCCACCAAGGCCAGGCCTTGCTCAAGGTTTGCTCTTTCCTCCTGCATGGGGGAGGATGCTGGTGCTGGGGGAAACTGTGGGTGGTTGAAGGGAGAAGTAGCAGAGTAAAGGTCAGCAGGGCTCAGCCAGGCTTCTCAAGAGACAACCTCTGAACTCCCTTGAGGGTAACCTCAGACTTCCCCTTCTCCGCCCTGGCCAGCCCCGGCTGCAGGCAGGGTAACACCGGCGAGGGAACAGCCCAGCACAGCCAGAGCCCATGGAATGCCAGCCCCAAACCCCCGAGAGATGCACCACAAAGCCCTGGAAAGCAAGTGGTGGTACCCACATGCCCCTGAGGTGTCCCAGGAGATGGAGCTCCTGGGGAGTGGGTTAATGCAGGGACAGGGAGGGTGATGCTGGCCCTGCACCCCACTGCAGGATGGTGTGGCAGCACCAGTTAGACAGTACTGTTGCATACTGGAAACAGTGGAGTAACAGGGTGCTATCTTGCTGCCGGTTAGAAACATTTATAGCTAGTGGCATGAAAATGCACGAAACTGCTGCCTGCAGACACTCACCCTCCTGGAGCTTGACACTCTGCAGGTAGAGAGGGTTCCTCAGCACGTTGCAGCGCCCAGGCTCGTCCTCCTTGGTGAAAAGCAGCAGGTCAGAGTAGACAAAGAGAGTCACCTGGAAGCACAAAAGCAGAAGCTATGAGACATCCACCTCTTGGCACTGAGACAAGGGAAGGTCCATGGGCAGGTTCTCTGCCCTGGGGAGACGCACCAGCCATGACAAGCAGCCCAGGCACCCTTCCCTAAGGGCTGATCCCTGCTACACCCCTCGGGGTGCTCCCAGACCAGGCTCCCCCCACTCAGCAGCCACCTACTGAACCTTGCAGAGTCCCATGACAAGAGGGACAGACCTGCCCAACAGTTTAACTCCACACAAACACACCCTCTGCTCGCTCATGTCACTTCCCATTTGCATGAGTTATAAATCAGAGGAGGAGGAGGAGGGAATAAGCTGCCGACTAATCCCAGTGCGCTGTAGAAGTTGCAACCTAAAAGCAAACGTGATCTCCCTGGATGCTTCTCACTGTTCCCAGTGCTCCCTCTGGGAAATAACAGTTTGGCTTTTAAAACAGCCGTTGCAGGAAACAAACGACACCTTTAAACCACGATGATGGGTGGAAAGCAAACACTGAACCCCCAGCTCCATGCTTGAGCAGTGTCCTAGAGCCTGGGAGCCACTCCAGAGCAGTGGTAAATGCTCACAGCTCAGAAGGGAGTTTTTGTTCTGCTTCTGGCTCTTGCCTGAGGTCCCTACTTCAATCAGCACAGATTAGTGTGATCTTTAAGTTAAGAATCACAAAGTGGTTTGGGCTGAAAGAGATCTTAAAGCTCATCCAGCTCCAATCCCTGCCACGGGCAGGGACACCTTCCACTAGAGCAGCTTGCTCCAAGCTCCTGTGTCCAACCTGGCCTTGAACACTGCCACGGATGGGGCAGGGATGGAGCTTCTATACTGGAGATCCCTGACTTAGGAGCCTACTGGAGTAGCTCAGCACAGTCACTGTGCCAGTAGCTGAGGCTGAGCCTTTCCCACTCTTCAGCAGCAGTTGGGGACATGTAGCAAAATGCAGAAGATGCCAGGAAGCATTTGCAATGCACCAGTGGACATACTGGATGCCAGAGCTTCTACATGCTGTCAAACCACACACTGCTCTCAGCACAGGATGCAGCATGTGAGCTCATGGCTGCTTCTAACCGCTCCTTGGGATGCTCCCCAAAACCTCCCCCAGCAAAAGGAAAGCTGCTTTGCAACACTGAACAAAGCAACGAAGGTTTTGTGGCCTTTTAGCAGCCCTTTTGCAAAAGCAGAAAACAATCCAACATTCCACAACCAGGCTGGACACAGAGGTTTGGAGCAAGCTGCTCTAGTGGAAGGTGTCCCTGCCTATGGCAGGGGTTGGAGCTGGATGAGCTTTAAGGTCCCTTCCAATACAAACCAGGCTGTGATTCTATGATCCAGGGGCTCACTGGGAGCTATAGCACCACTGCCACCACCAAGTCACCTTCGAAAGGTGACTCTGCTCTGGGCAGGGACTGAGTCACTGCCCCAGTACAGTTTGTCTCCATGCCCAGTGGCTGATGGACACATGTCAGGGGAAGGACAAGCTGGGTATCAGTTCATCACATGGTGGTGAGCTGATGTCAGGGCAGCAGCATGTGGCTGTGAAACCAAAATCAAGCCCTTGCCACAGGATTTCTCCTTGCTGTGCCAATTCATTTCTGTGAGATTCTTAATAAGCACAAAGCTACTGGCACAGCTTTAATTGACAATGAAACCAGAGAGGGTCTGCTTTTCTCTGTATTACTGGGAAAATCCCCTCTTCTGCTCTCAACACACTGCTGGCCTTGTGCCTACATTCACCCTCTTCACTGCCTCTACTACTACCTTATTATTAATACCAGGAAAAACAAAGTACAAACGGCACTGTAAACTTTCTCCCATGCCTGTCCTGTGTCAAAGATAACTCCTGGGACATGTCTGGTGCCATCCCAGGTCCCTCAGCCTCAAAGAAGAGATGTCCAGGAATTCTGAGAATAGCAATTTGAAGTGAAGGAGGCAGCATCATGCCCCATCCCCGGCAGTGTTCAAGGCCAGGTTGGACACAGAGGCTTGGAGCAAGCTGCTCCAGTGGAAGGCGTCCCTGTCCGTGGCAGGGGCTGGAGCTGGAGGAGCTTTAAGATCCCTTCCGACACAAACCAGGCTGAGATTCTGTGAGATAAAAGCAGGATCAGGAAGTGGTCATGCTGGAAATGGAGGAAAGAAAATGAAGACGCATGGAAGTTTAAAGGGTAGAAGAAAGATGAGAAGGATCAGCAGGAATAAAAATATCACTTCAAAACCAAGCAGGTTTACATAGGGCATCACGGAAACAGAAATACACAAAAAGTATTTATAGGTAACATTGTGTTTTTATGAGAAGACAGAACCAGAGTGATCTGGATTGGAGGGTACTTGATTGAATTCAGGATGTAGAGAAGATAAAAGCGCAGCCAGTGTGGGTCACATAAGAGCATCTCTATTAGATGCTGCTTCCAGGAAGACACTTGATTTTAGATCAGCTCCACACAAACCAGTTTACAGAGGTCCTGCTGCTCCTCCACATTGCCAGGGGAGGAAAAAGAGAGTGTCTCTTCTACCCACAAAGCAAGAGCCTGCCAAGAGCACCCCAGTGCCGCCCTGGGCTCCAGCAGACCCTGATAACAGCAGCGGGAGCAGGATTAGCATAACTGAGCACTGGAAACTCAAAGCACGGATAACTCTAAGGCAGCAGCCAGCAGAGAGGAGGGCTGCAGAGAGTAACCTGGAGCTTTGCCTGGGGTTCCCATCACGCTGTTGACAGGCTGCAACATGTCTCAAACAGCCCTTTGCAAACAGACCTGGTATCTACCATGAAAAATCACAGGGCCCATGAAAGAAAGAGAGCAAACAAGAAACAATCACAGCACCTGAACTCATCCAGACAAGACACAGAACCCACAAGAGCTGCCTCTTGGCCTGTCAGTGTCTTTGTGTATCTCCCAGAGCTAACTGCCTGCCCCAAAATCAGAAATAAAACAAGTGACGCGATGACAGGACTCTGTAGGCAGACACAGGCTCACCTGTGTTATCACTGGAGTGATGAAGCCACATGGCAGATGTCACACAGACCTTAGGAGGATGGGAAATGTTCACAGAGGCTGACACTGATGTGTGGAACACAGTTCATGTCTGTGCACTCTGCACACAGCAAAAAGCAAAGCCTCAGCTGCTGATACATTTGACTAACTGCAGAATATAACCAGCAAGGCACTGCTACACGAGGAAGGGCCATGTTTAAAGTGCTTCCTACAAGAAAAAAGAACATGGAAGCCAGAAGGAAAAGCAGCGGGTTAGTGTGCTTCACAGAATCACAGAATCATTAGGGTTGGAAGGGACCTCTGCACATCATCCAGCCCAACCGCCAAGATGCTTTCCCAGGATGAGAACAGGAGCTCAATGCCTGGCAGAGCCTGGCCACAGGACACAATAACCACGCATTGTAAAGCAAAGCAAGGCAACAAAATCATTACGAAAGTGCCCAGAAATTAAGCCTTGCAGCCACAGCACCTTCACATTCAAGCTTAAGAACTGTCCCTAACTCCATCCTCTTCTTCTCAAACACCAGCATAAGCAGTGGCTGGGCAGATGGGGAAATGGTGAAAAACAAGGAAGAGAAGGCTATTCAGAGGCAGTGAAGAAGGGACAGAGTAAGAGGGACCAATGTGATGGAGGGAATAGGTAAGTGCAGGTTTCTGGCATTCTCACCCAAAACTGTCTAAAAAAGGCTGAAAACAAGATCTTGAAATGTCTGTGCCAGGGAGAAGGGTTTTGGTCAACCCATTGCATTGGCCAAACTCAGCCACCCACTGAAACATGGAGCTGGGAGGCCTGACTCAGGCCAGGAGTGCCAGGAACTTGCAGTGTAACACTTGGGATGAGAGAGCAAAGCCTCTTGCTCTGCTTTGGACATGCTGGTCCATGACCTCCAGGCTCCTGGCAGAGCTGGGGGCTTTCAGAGCTCAAGGGAGCACCATCCTGATCTGCAGAAAAGAGAGCTGGGAAAGGGATGAGCACGATTCATGCTGTGAAGGTGCCTCAGGGCTTTGGCAAGTTGCCTCCAGGTACATTAGAGATGGACCCACAAGGACAAAGCCCATGTTTGATGCCTCGTGCGCAACCGCAGCATCACGCAGGTTCCTCTGGCACTCCACAGGCTGGAGGGATTTCAGAAGAGCATAAAACGGGAATTGCAACAAAGTCTAGACAGGATGTGATTAAAGCCTGAATAAGGATTGCCCCAGAGGTAAGGTCAGGGAAAGGACAGATCCTGGCAGGCCTCCAGAGAGATAGGTTGACTCCTTCAGGAGATGGGCAAGAGTTTGCTCAGTGATGAGGATGCGGGGCCTGATGGGGAAGCTGCCAATGGGGAAAGATTCTGGGTGGGTTTGGGCTTGTTGGAGGCTGAAAGGTGCAGAATTAACCAGGATTCCCAGCCCCGGCACCAGGGCCCTCCCCTCTTCAGCCAAAACAGAACAATATGCAGAAACAGCTCCTGCAAATCACAGGAACACAGGTTCAGTTTGAGAGAGACTGGGTGGGAAGAGCAGTGGGAAAGTGGGAAACCCCACGGAGCAAGGAAGAAAGGACTGATCGGAAACAGGAGAGCCTCTGTTCAGGCAGCAGAGAAGGCTGGAGAGGGAGAGAGCTCAAGTCCAGCAAAAAGAGAAGACAGAGCCCTTCTGTCCCAGGGGAAGCTCCAGGGGAAGCCAGTTTCAGCCTTGCTGGCTTCAGAAGTTTAGATTCTCGTCTCACAGCCCATTAGGACCAAAGCAGAGCCCATTGCTCCATTGGAGAAGGGAAGTCTCTGGCTTCCCAGAGAGACCTACACCGACCCCCTTAAAGCTCTGCAAAGCGTGCCCTGACCCTGTGACACACTGTAGGCATGAGACAGCCCTTCCATGGGGACACGGCTGATGTCCAATGTTGATACCCTCAACCGTCAGCTCCCAGCAACAGGGAGCCATGCAACAGCATCACGCTTGGGTTCACACCAAGGGAAAGATCCCTGCCTTCCAAAGCAGACACTGCCACATGCTTCTTTCCATTCACTGCTTCTGTTTTTCCACAATGCTTAATCACAACCTCTTGTCTTGCCCCTCTGCCAGGCTTGCACAGGCATCACAGCCTCAGGGCACCATCATTCCCAAACAGTGTCTCACACTCCTGGCCAGCATGCAGCATCCTGCCCTTCCCTGGCAGAAGCTCCAACTGGGAAATCCTCTTCAGGGTATCATAAGCAAACACAGTTCTTCCCCTCAGATGTCCTCCTCCTGATCCTGCCCAAGTTGGGTCTCTGGGATGGCCACTTGGAGACAGAACAGCACACTCCCTCTGGACATGCTCGCCCTGAGGCTCTCCATCACCTGAATGTGAAACCCCCATACACACACATGCTCTACCCAGGCCCAAACAGCATTAGTTATTCATAGTTATTCTGTATTTGGCTGCTACTACAGACCTCTGAGTCTGGTCTGAAAGTGAGCAACTCCAAACGAGCCAGGAGAAGCATCCTGACTTCAGGCTGGCCTCCACATTTCCAACCCATCACAGCACAGCTGCTACTCAGCCATGGGTTTACCTGGTTTTCATTCATGAGGGTGTCCAGAAGACCCTGAGCAGCAAAGAACAGCAGCAAAGACAGGGAAAGAGGGTTTTTTACAGATCAGTGCAAGTTTCCTAATGGATCAGGCAATTTCTCATGTACTTTGGCAGAAAGATAAAAAGTGATCCAAGCCAAAGCAAGGGATTAATTACACTTTCAAAATCAGAAAGAGACACTTGAAGTAACACAATGTTGTACTGTTTTGTAGAGGCCAGCCATGTGATGTGTCTCTGGGATTTTGCTGTTGGCCACCCAGAAGGTGTTACCCAGAAAGCTCAGAGAAGCTGTGGCTGCCCCATCCGTGGCAGTGTTCAAGGCCAGGTTGGACACAGGGGCTTGGGACCAAGCTGCTCTAGTGGAAGGTGTCTCTGCTTGTGGCAGGGGGTTGGAACTGGATGAGCTTTAAGGTCCCTTCCAAAGCAAACCAGGCTGGGATTCTATGATTCTATGAAACTAAGATTAGCCAAGTTGAAATTCCTTATGGCACATTGCTTCCTCCAAATTCAAACCAAAATCATGCTATGCAGTGGTGAGATTCTCTGAAAATGCCCCAAAGAAGCAGAACTTTCCCTCAGGGCTGGCAGTGCTGGGGTGGGCTTTCCCAGCTGCTACTTCCTCTGTCCCAAACCCCAGTTGGATGCGAGTGAAGCCAGCAGCAATCAACACATCCAAAGTCTGACAGTTGGGATGCTGAAAGCTGTCCCTTGCACAGGCTCAGCACATAGCCAAAGCTTCCCCAAGTTTTAAACAGCCCTCTGATAACATTGCAGAGAAGCAGCAGAAAGAAGGAAAAGAAAGGGGAATTTGGGCAAGGCATGTGACCTGTTTCAGGAGCTGAATTTCTGGAAGCTCCTGTTCTCTGTCTAGTTCTCTAACCTGGCCCAAAATACTCTTAAACTCCCTCTTTCTGAGGCTGAGTGGCCTCAACTACCAGACTGTGACCAGCAGGCATTTGCCATGTGCAGTTTCTTTGTGAGCATGAAGGAAGACATGAAAATAAAGTTGATTTCTAGCAGAGGAAAGTTTTGCTATTGAGTTTATCCTATGATAAACTGACTACAAGTTTTCCAAATATCATATTGATATCAGCACTGCACAATAAAACATTCCCCTTTGCAATCTGCTATATAAGACTGCAGAGAGCATGTTTAGAAAGCTCAGAGTCTTACCTGTATGGTCCTGCTCCTGCTCTCATGAAGCAGCAGCTCCTCTGACAGCAGCAGAGTCCGGGCTGGGTTACAAAGATCTAAGGGCTACATTTGAAAGGAAAAAGATAAAAAAAGAGACTGAATCAGTCAAACCTTCCACTGGAAACATGGTTTGCCAGAACAGCTTTCCACCCCCCAAACCCACTTCGTCTGCGCTTTGAGCTGTAAGTCGTTCAGGAAGAAGCCACCCCACAGTGCGCTCAGAAGGACAGCAAGCCTGCAGTCCAGCCACACGATAAAAAGAAGGCTGACCACTTAACACCTACGTCAGACCCAGCTATAAAAAGACCATCAGCCTCCTGCCTCGGCACGTTAACTGCTCCGCAGCGTCAGCTTGGGGATGGGTGCTTCTTAGCAGGAAACACAACCACAACAGTGGCACATTGGGCTCTCACATCCCTCAGACAAGAATGTTTGCTATATGATTTTGTGCATTAGAGTCAGAGCGGTTTGGGTTGGAAGCAACACCAGCCTAGGTTGCTCCAAGTTCTGTTCAATACTGCCAGGGATGGGGCAGCCACAGCTTCTCTGGGCACCCTGTGCCAGTGCCTCAGCACCCTCACAGGGAAGAGCTTCTGCCTGAGAGCTCATCTCGATCTCCCCTCTGGCAGGTTAAAGCAACTTCAAGAAGGCTATCACACTGAGCGCTCAGCTCCCTGCTTTGTGCCTTCCCTGTTTAATGCTGGAGAAGCACAGGACAGGCTCAGTTGTCCCAGCTGCAGAACAAACCCTGACAAACCAGCCCAGGACAATCATCCTGAGCTGCACAACCAGCAGGCACATGAGAGGACCTGCACAGGGGCCTTGCAGTATGTGAGAACATAAAACCAGTTCCTCAAGCGGCAGAAACAGGCCAGACTCAACCCAAGACACAAATTTAGGGACTAAACAGGCAGAAGTGCTGGTTGTGTTCCTACCACAAGACAAACTGTGCACACAGCCAGGCTGGTGAACACACTGGTGCTAATGTGAACAGCCATGCAAGGTGCTGTTGGGGAGGACGGAGATGAGCATGAGGCTAGCCCCCAGCACCAGCCCAGCCCCCGGGTCTGGCTCAGGCTGGAGTGATGGACAACATGGGTTTCAGTTAAAGGAAATCACCATCACGAGCTGACATGACACCGCTATTGCTGTTTGCAGGGGAGGACTAATGGTTCTCCGCAGGGATTCAGCAGTCACATACTTAAACATACAGGATTGGATGAGGTTTTCTGGGGTTCTGGCCATATGAGGGACAAAATGCAAGACACAGATGTAGATAGAACTGCTACCACCAAATTCAGGGCCAAGTTTGAAGAAAAGCATTCATGGAACTGGGGAGTAAGAACAACCCCTGTCAGGCCCTTTCTGCTCTGGATCCTTGTCTGGGATTTTACTGCTGGCCACCAGCTAAATTGAAAGAACCTTTGTTTGCACACTGTTATTAACAGAACACAGAACCCATGGAACTATGTGAAATTGATGCCTGTAGCCCAGACACTGAGAAACCTCCTCCTGACTCAAACAAACACCCAAGGACCAGAAGTGAAAGTTGAAAAGGGAAAAACCACCAGCACAGAATCGCTTGGGCAGGACACAATTCCCTTTGAGAATGTACCCAGTACTGTGCTACGTACAGCCAGCGCCAGAGGGGATCCATGCATTCATGGGATATACTGCTGGGAAACAAATCCACTTTGCATGCCAGCCTGCACCCACCTCCAGCAGCAAGAACTGAGTGCATCAGATCCACAACACCACACTTCAGCTGTCCTTACCTGCACAAAGATGGGGAACACCAGCACTTTGGGAGCCAGTGTCACGTAGGTGCCATAGCTGGAGTGCGGGATGTGTGGCCTCACTATGGTACAGTTCTGGTAGTTCCCATAGCTCTTCATCGTCTGCACAGTCTTCATTAGCCTGGATTTTCTCCCAGAGCCTGTGTGTGATTTCCCTTTACATGCATTTCCTGGAGCGACAGAGGAAGCAGAGAGAAACCCAAGCTCAGGGGAGAGCTCCCGCAGAGCTGCTGCACACTGCCAGCTCGCTTCCTGCTCCCACAGGCTGCAGGAGGGCACGTAGAGCCTGAGGGGAAGAGCCAGAGCCCAGAACTGCAGGGACATCCATCATACTGCTATCAAAGTTTCTCAGGGATCCATGAAGCAACAGCACTGACTTCACTTCTCCTAGTGCTAACTGGCATCTCCCCGGGCATTTCTGCTCCAGAGCTACATACCTGTTGGACCAAACACTTAACTGAATCACACCAGCAGCACAAGCACCTCTGTTTGTGTGTGCAAATGAAAACCCAAGGAAGCCACAGAATCCCAGCCTGGTTTGGGTTGGAAGAGACCTTAAGGCTCCTCCAGCTCCAACTCCTGCCATGGGCAGGGACACCTTCCACTAGAGCAGCTTGCTCCAAGCCCCTGGGTCCAACCTGGCCTTGAACACTGC
>WYDI02014709.1:0-13731 GCA_009867235.2 Psittacus erithacus
ATCATTATTATTATTGGTGGTAGCAGCAGTGGTTTGTGTTATACCTTAGTTACTGGATTGTTCTTATCTCAACCCGTTACATTCTTTCGATTCTCCTCCCCATCCCTCCAGGACCAGGGAGGGGGGAGGAAGAAGGGGTAGTGAGAGAGAGACTGTGTGGTTCTGAGTTGTGACTGAGCTTAAACCACGACAACTCCTTTTAGCTATTGGAAGACTGCGGTAAGATCTCCCTGGAGCCTTTTCTTCTCCACGCTGAACAAGCCCAGCTCTCTCAGCCTGTCTTCATAGGAGAAGTGCTCCAGCCCTCTGATCATCTTTGTGGCCACCTCTGGACTCACTGCAGCAGGTCCACATCCCCTCTTGTATTGTTTTCCCCCGGGCTGGACACAGTACTGCAGGTGTGGTCTCACAAGAGCAGTGTAAAGGGGGAGAATCACCTCCTTTTGTCTTCTGATCTTCTGCTGCTTTAGAGGCAGCCCAGGATACAGTTGGCTTTCTGGGCTGTGAGCGCACACTGCTGACTCATGTCGAGCTTCTCATCAACCAGACATGCCCGAGTCCTTCTCTTCAGAGCTGATCTCAATCTGTTCTCTAGCCAGCCTGTAGCTGTGCTTGGGGTTTCCCCGATGCAGAGGCATCGGTGCAGGACCTTGCATTTTGCTTTGTTGAACCTCATGAGGTTGGCATTGGCCCTCCTCCCAAGCATGTCGACATTGTCCCTATGGATGGCATCCCTTCCCTCCAGGGTATGAACCGAAAGACACAGCTTGGTGTTGTTGACAAACCTGCTGAGGGCGCATTAATCCCACTGTCCATGTCATCAACAAAGACGTTGAACAGCACCAGTCCCAATACTGAAATCTTACATTGAATGCATTCTGTTTATAGATGTGGTTGATTGAAGAGAAAAAACAACTTCTTTAATGAACACCATTAGAAGTCAAAAGGGATAGCTCATCATGCCTTAGTGTAGCTGTTAAATATAGTAGTCTTTGAAAATAATTAATATTGCTCTTCAGTCTGTGCTTGAAACTTAAGTTGTAGAAAACCCCAAATATGTTTTTTATAGCTGTTTTTTATCTTGGGATGAATACTTGTTGAGTTCATATTAATAGTAAACTAATAATGGAAAACAGTGTAGGGCGATCTAGGAAGGCAAACAGGGTAAGAACCAGGATCAGGAAATGTGATTTTTCCTCATTAAATGTAATTGCAGTGATCTCATTGACTTCAGTAAAACAGCATTTTATCCTTGGGTTCCTTTTTATTTTTTTTATTAATCTTAGTTGCTGACCTGCTTTTATTTTCAGCAAGTGAGTTGGTGGTTCTGTAGCTCTTCCCTATTCCTTGCATATCTATCTCATTTACTTAGGTTAAAGCTGCTCTCTGTCTTCCTAAAACTGTAGTCAGATGTATGATTGTATTACAGTTCAAGTGCTGGATTTTACCTTGCTAACGACAGCAGCTGAGACAGGATGTGCAGGGTAGGGTGTTCAAGAACACCTGGAACTCTTAGATTGCTGCATCATAATTATACACTACTGTTATTGCCTAAGTCAGCTAAAGAAAAGTTAGGGTGAGTATGTCCACTCAATATTCCAGTCATACTTCTGTCTTGGGCTGTGGGATATAGTTATTTTTCAAGGTGCAATGGTAATATAATAATAGCTGTAGCTTCTTCTGTGTTTGTCAACAGGCTGAATTTTCTCTTGCAAAATCTAGCTCAACAAGCCTCTGAGCACTGGTACCTAATTTTATATCTACTGCTCCTCCATAATTCTAATCATGCCACATAGAGTAATATGGGTATAATTATTGAAAGCATGCAATTGATATTATTCTTGATCTTGTTATGTTATTGCTATAGCTGTCACAATGAACATAAATCTATTTTCTTAAAATAATTTAGCATTTATATAACCTTTGCATCAGCCATGCATAACATATAATTACTGACATTGATTAAATGCATCCCACATCACAGATACGTGACTAATAGGCTTTAACAGGAATTGATGTGTAATGCCAAACTGTAGTTATTATTACCCTGCAACTGAGGGATCGGAGTTCTTAAAAAGAATTGTTAAAATTTGGGGAGTGTTTTGCATATACCTGTGGTGCTGCATGAAAGAAAAGTGCTGTGTCAAATAATGGAAGCTGTAATACTGTGCTCTACCAGAAAACACAGCTCTTTACCACTGCAGTCAATCACTGCAGTAATTCAGGTAGCCTTATTAATTCCTACAGGATTGGTGCTATGCATATGAGAATATATTGTTGCACTGCATAGAAGTTGGTTCTGAACAGGTTCTAATTTTCCAGGTTTTTTAAATTTTGTCATGGTGTGTAATTAGCTAATGTGAACCGCCTCTTCTGGCTTTCCTTTCTGCATCATATTCTCCAGGTAGTATGTATCCTTTGACCTCTGCAACGTAAACCCCATAGTTACTCTTCAGGAGAAGGTAAGAATATCGGCTGGGTCAGTGGTGGGCTTGTGCTGTACATCTGCAGCATCCTGATGATTTTTTTACTCCTCCACTGAACCCCTGCTCTACAGAGGATTTTCCTGTTGTCAAAGATGTATGATCCTCTCATGTATAAAGGAAGATATAGGTGGTGTCAGTGTCTTTCCCTTTTTTGCTTTGTATTTTGATTAAAGCATCATCTGGCTCTGTATTGAGTCCAGTCTTACTTCACATCCTTATTGAGTGAAAGCACAGCTTTGAAGTGGTCTTGAGGGAACAACAGAGGAAGTGTACACCTTTGCTTTCTTACTCATCAATATGCAATATGAATGATTTGGTTATGAATGCCATTCAAGTACCTTCATCCTAACAACCTCCATGGACCCTGTTATTGCAGAGAGGCTAAGGGACAGAGACTGAAAGTCCAGGAGATTTCACTGGCAGTTCAGTCTTAAACTGCTTTCACAGCCATGTGGGTAGCTGCAGCTAAACTATTAGGAACTCTATGGAAGCGTTTAGTTCTGTCAGAAGGCAAATGAGATTGAATCTGTCTCCTTCTCTTGGCTCAACGAAGACATAGTTACATTGCACGGAGTTACTACTTCACTAGCATTTATCAAAGTAACTATGTTATAACTTCATATTATCGTTTGAGCTATAAAGTCTTATAAAGCCAGAAGTATTTCCTTGAATAGCTGTGTAGAGGGATATATTGTTTCTTTCAGAGAAATGAGACATAGAATTTGTTTCTGTGCTAAGACTACATCCCTTTAAAACTGGTAGATGGCAGTAGAGCATCTGCTTTGACATTGTCTATAGAGCTACTGGGGGGAGTTTGTTAGCTTTTTATACAAAAATAAACATCCTTTTATCTGTTCCATAGTCTTGAAAAAATAGCCTTTATTAGACTAGCAAATCTTTTCTGGTTTGTATTCTTTCAACAGTAATCATACACAGAAATCACTGATCTGAGATTTTTTTTTAATTCAGCGACAGAATTTCACTATATATTTTTTACTTTATTACTTTGTTCTTTTTCAAATTGTAATACTGTATGTTAAATTTTATTTCATTGTATACTTTGTAGGATAGATTGCTTCTGAAATAAATAAAAGTCTTGGATATAAGCCTGTGTTTCTTATAGATTGTGAAATAGCAGTTTTTGCAGTAACTGAATTACTGAAGGCAAGACTTTTTCCTTATCTTGTGTGTGAGTAAAGAACAGAAATAGATATTGTATTTCTAGAAATTTCTTTTTATCTGAGTTTCAAGGAAAGAGAAATTAAAATCTTGAAGTTTTCTCAATTTTTTCTATGAGTTTATTTTAATTTTCA
The DNA here is from genome assembly GCA_009867235.2 of Psittacus erithacus. Lineage (NCBI taxonomy): Eukaryota > Metazoa > Chordata > Aves > Psittaciformes > Psittacidae > Psittacus > Psittacus erithacus. The sequence goes on from WYDI02014709.1 coordinate 3,800, forward strand.
GGTCAAACATGACTTTCTAGTAATTCTGTATGAAGCTACATGGGACTATTATTTATTGCTTTCTATTCTGTTCATTATCTCTCTTAATTTCTCTAAATGCATGGGTTTTTTACTATAATGTGTTGGTCAATATCATAGCAGCATATATCCACAGAAACCCACAAAGTATTCAATAGATTAGAAAGCTGAGACGCACAATAAATTTAATAACTACATAAATAAATATTGACATTGCAGGTTTGACTATCCTACCTTTATTAATGTATGCAATTTATTTTACTCTGTGCTAACAACACAAAAAAGAGTGTATGAATTTTCCATTAAGAATGGAGAAAATATCCAGTAGCAGTTCCTTTATGCTGTTTATAGTTATTAAATGCACTGTTCACAAATAAATTATTCTTTTAATTTTTTATATAAATACTGTTATGATTAGTTGACCTTACTTAAAACAGACATCTTCTACAAAGAATCATGGCTCTGAATAATCTTTTCACCCTTCTTTAAACAGACCAGTACTTGTGATTGCTTTTATATTTTGATTACCTTTCGTTCCATCCCTCTCATGTATTCAGTGAAAGTAGTGGTTTCCTGCTTCATGTTGGATTTTTTCACTCTCTATTCAGAATATTTAGGTGTATATTTGGACTGGACTAGCACAGCATATAAGAATTTTTAGTGTATAAGATATTAAAAGACTATGTTGCAACAACAAAGGTGAGCATTGAAAGGTCAGGTATTTTGAAAGTATCTTATTTTGAGTGCTCTATATTATACAACTATGATTAGGTTTTCAGTTTCCTTAGTATTATTCCTTGTTTTTTTTTCACACTGGAGTCCAAAGGATAGGATTCAACAGACCTAGATGTCTGCGTCTGTGCTAGTCACTTCTAGTCTCATTTTGTGTCACAGGAGTATTGTGTTTAAGGTATGATTAATCTCATCCTATATAACTATCGGAAATTGATTATAAATTGACCTGGTGATAACATAGTGCAGTGAGAGGAGCAGAATTCTTCTTGAGTTTTGAAGTTAGGTCTCCAGTAAATTAAAATCCTCATTCTAATCTCCACAAAATAGACCCATCTGTCTATCATTACCTATGTAAGGGACTTAGTTTTCCTGTGCACTCAATAGGAGGGTCTCCTAAATTACAAATTGGCCCACTTAAGATCTGTCTATTGATTATGTTATGCTACCATCATACCTGTTAAACTTGAGAGAAGAAATGGAAAGCACTGGAAAGACCTAAAGAATTTCCATGAACATTTGGTAAAGATCATAGTATGTTACAGTACTCTAGAACACTGACTGTTAAATCTTGATTTCTTTTGCTTCTATACTTTTAAGTGCTTAACTTTTGATAATCATATCACAATATTTTTGAGCTATTGTGATAAAATATACAAAGCAGAAACAGATGCAGGTGCACTGAAGAAGATTGAAATTATGGATAGGGAGTGTATTTCTGATTTTAATTATATTGTCAAAGTCTATAATTAGATAATTATAAATAGACAACTAACCCTGTACAGTACAGTTAGAAAATAACTACTTAATCTTGCAATCACTACTTCTCAAATTCATTTCAGCTATATAAAGGTAAGTGCTTATACCCATAAAGACATTTAAAAAAGAAAACAATACTTAATATTTTCAATTGACCATATACAAAAAGCAATCATATAACCTTTTTTCAGCTTTATAGTATAAATATGCAAGTTTATATGAAGTACTGCATACTGAATTACTAGTTACTATTATATCATACCCCTGTAAAGGTGCACACATTTCTAATTCCTCTTGTATGGAATGATAAAGATACTGTAATCAAAACATTGATTAGAGAAAATAATTTTTTGCTAAATTAAACAGGAGTCTTTTCTACTGTACACAATAGCTGGAGCACACAAAGAATTGTCAAAGTTAAGTTATGAGAATAAGAAAATTAAATGGTATTTTCTGTAACAGAAGCTATACTGAGTGGTGGCTTCTATTTTCTTTTCCTCCCTTTAGCTACCAGAATACTTGTAGAAGACCTTGTAGGCTTTTGCATCTGTTGCTCTTTTCAAACCCAGCTGACATTTGGCTTTCCTCACTCCATCCTAACTTAACTGAGCAATGTCTTTATACCCCTGCTGGGTAGTCCATCCCTGCTCCCATCTTCTGTGGATTAGCTTTGTACACTTGGGATCACTAGTTTCCTCCTCATCCATCTTGATCTTCTGCCACACTTGTTCTTTTGTTTGCTTCTCATTCTTGCTTCCTGCACAGCAGAAAGGATCATTTTTGTGCTTTGAGAAATTTGTTCTTGAAGACTGATAACTGTCCTGGTCCCTTTTGCCCTCCAGTGCAGTTCTGCATTATGTCCTGCCAAGAAGATCCCTGACTAAGCTAAAATCTGTTCTCCTGAGTGCCATGGTTGTGATTCTACTACTTGTCTTACTCTGTACTCTCAGAATTTTAAACTCCACAACCTCATGGTTGATACAGCCAAGGTTGCCCTCAACCTTCACATCTTCTTTATTGTTTATTAACAACAGATTCAGTATAGCATCTCCCCTGGTTGACTAATTGATTGCCTTTACAAAGAAATTGTCTTCAAGAAATTCTAGAAATCTTCGTTGCTTTGTACCCTCTCATATTTCCCTCACAGCAGATTCTGTGTTGGTTGAAGTATTCCATGAGTATGAAGGCCTGTGATTGTTAGGCACCTTCAAGCTGCCAGAAGAAGATTTTGTCTACTTTATTGATCAAGATTCTATAGCACACACCTATTAGAGCAGCACTAGTGTTCCAGTCTCTGTCTGTAGGCTCTCAGCTGGCTTGTAACCTGTTCCTGGGCAAAGCTCCATGCACTCCAGCAACAGCTTTGTCTTGACTGCAACTTCTCCTTGACTTCCTTTCTGGCAGTTTACTTCAGGACACAGATTTGAGGAATTGTGGCTGGAAAGCTGCCTGATAGAAAAGGATCCGGGGGTATTGGTTGACAGCTGGATGAATGGGAGCCAGCTTGTGCCCAGGTGGCCAAGAAGGCCAGTGGCATTCTGGCTTGTATCAGAAAGTGTACTGAGCAGGACTAGGGCAGTGATTGCCCCCCTGTACTTGGCACTGGTGAGGCCACAGCTCGAATCCTGTGTTCAGTTCTGGGCCCCTCACTCCAAGAAGGACATAGAGGTGCTGGAATGTATCCAAAGAAGGGAACAAAGTTGGTGAAGGGTGTGGAGAACAAGTCTGATGAGGAACCACTGAGGGAACTGAAGTTGTTTTGCCCCGAGAAAAGGAGGCACAGGGGAAACCGTATCACTCTCCACAACTATCTGAAAGGAGGTTATAGTAAGGTCGGGCTCGGTCTTTTCTCCCAGGTGACTAACTAGCAATAGGATAAGAGAAAACAGCCACAGGATGTGGCAGGAGAGGTTTAGATTGGATATTAGGAAAAAATTTGTCATCAAAAGGGTTGTGAAGCATTGGAAGAGGCTGCCCAGGGAAGTGGTTGAGTTACCACCCCTGAATGGATTTACAAGACGTATAGAAATGGCTCTTAGCGATATGGTTTAGTGGTGGTCTTGGCAGTGTTAGGTTAAGGGTTGGATTTGATGACCTTAAAGGCCTTTTCCAACCTAAACGATTCTATGATTCTATGTTATGCATAGAGATTTTATATATTTTTGTTATATGTATTTATAGATCATAGAATGGTTAGGGTTGGAAAAGACCATAAGATCTTCTAGTTATATTTTAGTTTGTGTTTTCAAGACACTTAATATGAATATGAAATATAAAATAAATTATAGTAAATGCTATAGATGTTCAGATTGTTCATTTCACTATCATTTTGTAGTGCTTCATAGTGCCTGTCAAAGCTGAGTAAGAAGGTGCTCTTCCCTTGGGCAAAAGAAAATGAAAAGCAAAAGAAAGCAATACATCATTGCGCATCTTTCAAGAATAGAAAATAAGTAAAATCTAGCTGAAGCAACTTGACTTCCTGCCTCATTCTGTCTACAAATTAAATAGACCAGTCCGTCTGAATGGTTAATAGTTTGTATTATCAATTTTAATTCTTTAAAGTCAAGACAGTAGAATTTGTAAGTTACTCTGTAACATGTCTTGAAGATAATGCACTGTGAAAAATAACTAGGATATAGCTAAAACACCTAAAAATTATGTGGTTGTATGTGCAGCTGAAGGAACAGATCTCAATATCAATGAAGAATTTTAGTTTCGGTATTCTTTCTTTCTAGATATATACTTGCATTTGATGAGTTCATGTGTTATCAGGGTTGCTAACCGTAAAAGGCAGCTGGACCTAATGAACTGGAAGCACCCCTTTTTTCTGAAAATGTTGCAGTTATTCTTCTAATTGCTTCCCTTCTCTCTTCAATAAATATGCATTTAAATAATTTGAGGTAGCATGAACATCTGAGTTAGAGATCTATGGGAGATCAGAATGGATTGATTGTAATTGTCTTGGAGTTTTGATGCCTAATAGGTATTATATGCATTTAGTAACATTTTTTGGGGGTTTTGTTTCTCTTTTTTACTTACCAATGGAGCCTAGTTAAAGGCACAGTTTAAGTCTTGTTTATAGATTTTGTGCAAAAGAGACTTTTTAATTAATTATACAGCTCATTAATTTTTAAATTATTGCTGAACGAAGGCAATTACTGTGATAAGAAAAATATGAGGTTTTTTTTTTTTGTTTGGAGCTCAATATGATTGAGTCCCAAGTATGTTCTATATTTAGATATTTAGTATTTTTTGTGTTCTGAATAGATCATGATTAGTAATTGAGCATGCAGAAAAATATAGTCCATAGATAAATCAGAGGGTGTTTGCTGTTGTATTGCATTTTTGTACTAAAAGAAGTTTGTTTATCCTTCTTCAAGATTGCATTTGTATTCTCATCACTCAGGTCATTTCACAGCTTCGGATCCTGAGTAGGTCAGTAACTGCTGGCTGCAAATTTGACAGAGAAATATGGTCTACCGAACTTTCTCCTATTCTCAATCTATGGAAGAAACTTAATCAGGTAGGAAAGTAGCTAATTCGAAAAGACAACTTTTTTTTTTTTTTTTTTTTTTTTTTTTTTTTTTTTTTTCCCCCTGGTTAATTACATTAAAAGTAAGGTCTAAGGAATTATCTTGGATATTGAAACATAAGAAGCAAAAAAGTAAGGTAAATGTATTTGAGGTGGGAAGTACAGTGTAGGTGCACATTGCCATGTCATGTCCGATTTTTCATCTACCAGTATCCTCAAGGCCTTCCCCAAAGGGCCAGTCTCAATCCCTTCATCCCCCAGTCTTTGCTGATACTGGGGATTGCTCTGACCCAGGTGCAGGACCTTGAATTTGGCCTTGTTGAACTTCATGATGTTGTTCTTCTTTATTATTACCATTTTTCTGTTGCTTACAGATAGTTGTAAAGTAGATATCAGATGGGATAGATTCTGACAATACTTTCCATTATATGTACAAGAAGCAAATACAAGTCTTCTACTCGTCAAATTTACTTATCACTAAGTTGGAAATAATGGTCTAACACTTGTTTCAAACTGCTGAAACTCAGGAAGTGTCCAGTATATGTCTGAACAGAATCTAGCTAATCTATTTATAAATTCAAAGCTGGTTTTAAAATGAGCTACTTTTTATTCCAGAGGCAAAAAAATGCTTAAAAGCTTGTTAATATGTAGGCAGAGATTAAGTATGTTTTAGAACTTTTTTATTCCAGTGTTGAATATGTAGATCAAGGATTAATTCAAAAAGGATTATCTTACAAATACCTTGAAAATACTTATTGTACATGGAAGTGTTGATGATTTTGAAGCATACCAAAATTTACCACTTGACATAGGTTTGTCCTGTAGAATTTATACTTGAATAATTGATCATAATCTTTAATTGTGAGCATAATTTTATATGCACACTCTCAGTACCGTATGCTGATCACTTTTGTATTCTGTAATCTAGTGCCATATTTAGATAAAATAATGGACTGCATTTGACTGGGTATTTCTCTGGACTCAAACAGAGCTGTAGAAGGAGGATGCAGCTCTACAAATCTCAGGCTGCAGGGGACGACTGTTGCCTCTTCCTGAGGCTGGGGCAGTAGGAAATGATCTTCAACCTGCAGGAGATGTATGTTTGTTGAGGATCTGTGTCATCAAATTAAGGAGCTGTTGGAGGAGTTCAGTGGACTTTGCAGCATCACAAATAGATTAGCTGAATCTTTTCTGAAACACTGCAGTTTGAAGAGCCAAGCCCTCAACTTTGCTGTAGGTTGTGCCAGCAGAGTCTGTGTCTGTTGGGATGGGAAGTAAAAACTTACAGGATGGCAAAGACTGGAAGCTTGTGACTTCTGGCACCTTGAGGAAGGCTTCTGCTCCATCTCAAGATTTCCACTTATAGAACAGATTTAGTGCCCGCATAGCTGACAGAAGGCTGGAAGCTCTGTCCAGTGTTCTGAAGCCTGCCAAACCAGATCCAAACAGAAGCACCAGAAGGAAGCAGTAAGGTATACTAGTGGGCAAGTCCCTGCTGTGCAGAGAAGGATGCTCCCATTTTCTGAGCTTATCTGTCATCTAGGAAGGTTTGCTGCTTGCCGGGGATTTAGATCTGAGACATTGTGGAAAGACTGCCAAGGCTTGTCTAGCCTTTGGACTATTAATCCTTGATGCTTATTCACATAGGCCTCAGTCATACTGCCAGGCATATCGTGGAGTATATGAAATGTGACTTCATGGGTCTGGAGGTAGTGGTTAAGGGCGCAGGGGACTAAATATTTTTTCTTCTTGATCATTACAGTGAAGGTGGAGGAGGTGAGGAGTGGACAAATCTTACAACTGGTTGCACAGCTGGTATCAGCAACAGGGTTTTGGGTTTTATGACCATGGAACACTTTTTAAGGATTGGTGATTGCTTGTTCGAAAGAGAACGGGTCCACTTGACTAAGTGGGGCCAACAGGCTGGCCAACTTGGTGAGAAGAGTTTTAAAATAGAAGTAGCATGATAGGGAGAAGACCAAAAATTATGTAACAAAGTAGCTGACCAGGTTGGCAGAAAAAGTATGTCTGGAAACATCATCAACAATAAAATCAACAAAACAAAGCTGAAGGGGGACCATGTTCAGATGAACAAGGAAGTGCCTACCTTACATATAATTATGGGGAATGTTCTCACACCGTTTCTGGGAAATCATCATGCTGCCTGTACACTAGTGAGTGCAGCATGAGGAACAAAGAAAAAGAATTAGAGGTTTGCATGCAGTTGCAGATTTATGATCTCATAGGGGTCACGGGGACATGGTGGGCTTACACATCAGTAGTACTGCCGTGGATCTCTTGAAAGGAAAAGCTAACAAGGTGAGGATGCAGAGTTGCCCCTTATGTGAGAGACCAGTGGGAATGCATGGAACTCTACCTAGAGATGTACAACGTGCCAGCTGAGAGTTTGTAAATTAGGATTAAATGTCAACATTATAGTGTTGGGCCCTTCTGCTCGTCTGCTATGGGCCCCTCTTTTTGTGGTTAGAAAGAAGTAGATTAGACCTTTCTCATTTGGAAGAAACCTCACATTCTCGGAGCCTGGTCTTTGTGAGGGAACTTCCCAGAAACTTACCCACCCTGATATCTGCTGAAAGAACAGCATAACAGGGCACAAGCAATCCAGGAGGTTTCTGTAGTTCATTATGACAAATTCACAACTCAAGTAATGGAGGATCCAGTAAGGGAAAGCACTCTGCAGGACTCATACTTACCAAGAAGGAAGAACTTGCTGAGGATTTGAAGGATAGGGGCAACCTTGGTTGCTGTGTCCATGAGATGGTGGACCTCAGGAACATGAGAGAAGGGAAACAAGTAAAAAAGCTTGCTTCCCAGAAACTGGCTGGACATCATCTGCTGATAGGAAGTAGAAAGTAAATCTACTTTGGTTTTGCTTTGCTTTGCTTCCTCATGCTGTCTTCCATTTTTTTTGGGATGGTTGGTGGGGTTTTTCCTTTGGTGTCTTCTTGTTGTTTTTCATTAAACTGCCTTTATTTTGACCAGCAGGATTTTTCATCTTATTTTCTCTCCCTGTCCTGCTGAGGAGGGAAATGATAGAGTGGCTTGGTGAGTGTCTGGCATCTCAGTTAAACTACCCTATGGCTATACCCTATGGCTGGGTATAGCTGGGCTAGAATTGACTTTACAGCCTGTAACTTATTCAGATATTCTGAAATTCCTGAGATGGGGAGTTTATTATTCTTTGTCTATCCATAGCAGTAGAATCATGGAAACTACCCCCTTTTATCCACAGTTTATTAGTCCAGCCAAAATACAGACTCTGGAATTTTTCATTGAATTTTAGTTTAATCAAATAGATACTTAAAATCTGCTTTAAATCAGTGTGCTCCTGTGTTGAAAGTTACACAAGCTAACTTCCTCTTTTTATTTAGCTGTTCAGGGCTAATACAGATTGTCTTAACATTTTCATCTATATTAGCTTAATTTGAAAACATGCATTTTAATTCTTGCCTTTTAAAAACACCCTTGTATTGAATACTGTCCTAAAACTGCTTCCGCAGTGTCTTTCAGCATGATTTAATAATAGCTTAACTGTAATCATATTAATGACCCTCTTATGAACCAGCTGTTAACTACATATGCAGTTGGTCAGTATAAGTTTTCATGACTTTAGTGAAAAATAATGAAGCCATCACTGAATAACTCATCAAACAAATGTTACACAAATTAAAAAAAAAAAATCTTCATTAATGTGGAACGAGGAACCAGAACATCCTGTTGGCCAGGGCTGGGCCATCAGAGTAATTCAACGAGCCTCTGTCCTTTTGACTGTTCTCTTCCCACAAAGCCTTCTGCCATGACGATGTATGTAGATAAGGATCTATATAACCCCTTCATTGTCACATAACTGGGTCAATTGGAAGTCACTGTCCAACAGAACTCAGGCATTGCCCATAATTTTACAGCTTTCAAAGAAGCACAAAAAATATCAGGATGCAGTGGAGCTGCCTAAGTGTTTTATCATGTCCAAATGGCTGGCTGTCATGAGTAGAGAGACAGGAACCAGTGCCATATTTTTGTGGTCAGGTGAATGCATTTTCTACCTTGTTTCAGAGAAGCCCTTTAGTACCTCTGTGAAAGTTAGAAAGCCCACCCATAATAAAAATTTGGAAGCAACTGCTTCAAAATGATTTTTGCTGAGTGTATAATCATAAGCTGTCATGATGTGTTCTGCCTTATTTTTTGTTGTGTTTGTAAATTGAAGGGTAACTAATTATTTTCATGAAGTTTCATAGTGTTGCAAGACAACTGCAAAAGTAATTTGAAGATTAATGGGCTGTTGCTCTTTTATCTAAAGCATTAGGAACCTCAGCATTAACAAAATAACTTTTTTCAGCGGTGAAAGATTTGTGTAATAAACAGTGAGGCTAATATTTGAAAAAAATCGGCAGAGAGACTTGAATGAAGTGGAAGAATAGGTACATCACAAGGCTAGAAGGAGGTGTCTGAAATGCACCATCACCACCAAAACTGAATTTTTAATCAACTACATAACTAGTGGATGTACATGAGTTTTATTTTTATTACATTTTTTACATGTCTGAGGATGCAATTTTCAGAACATACTGGAGTTTGAAAAAGCTTCAGTTTGGGAAGATAACAAAGAAAAGCTCTGGAGCGGCTTAGGTGAGACTATATAAAGTCTTATCTTGTAGAATCATAGAATAGTTAGGGTGGGAAAGAACCTTAAGATCATCTAGTTCCAATCCCCCTGCCATGGGCAGGAACACCTCACACTAAACCATGCACCCAAGGCTCTGTCCAACCTGGCCTTGAACACCACCAGGGATGGCGCATTCACAACTTCCTTGAGCAACCCATTCCAGTGCCTCACCACCCTTACAGTAAAGAACTTCTTCCTTATATCTAA
>WYDI02014710.1:7919-27275 GCA_009867235.2 Psittacus erithacus
CTCCTCCCTGGCAGAGCATGAGGCTCAGAAAGTCCTTGATTAATGTAAACATTCTAAGCAGTAGCTACAAACATCGGCATTATCAGTGCTGTTCCCAGACTGAAAGTTAGAAACACAGCTCTGCACCGGCTACTAAGAAGGAGAAAAAATGATGGTACTGCTGAACCCAGGACAAGCCCATATCAGAAAGAGGCAAATGGTTCATTCACAGCAAAAGCAGTACCCAAGAGTGAGCACATGCACAAAGGGGTAAGGATCTCCAAACAGACCAGAGGACTAAGATATAGCCTGCACAGGATTCCACAAGTTTCATGTTGATAGTACCACACAAACATGGAAGAAGGTGCAGGGTACATTCACCCTTGGTATTTATAATCTCTGTTGTAGTAACACTCACACAGTTTGCACCATCTGTATTCCAACAGCTAAAGGACTGATAAACACAAAAAATAACACTTGTGAACAAAAACCAGTTGTGATAGAAGTAGTATTTCTACAAAGAAAAGTACGGAACTACTGATACAGCATGAAAAACCCCAACACACATGATCTTGCAGTTCTTAAGTCTCCTGAAATGGTGCTATACAGAGGACTACATTTTTTTTCTTTACAATTCATCATGATTGTATGCAGCAAAACAAAGCAAATCTTTTCTGAGGACTGGGAAGTCTGGAATTGCCCCACAGTAAAGGGAGACCATCTGAACGACCCAGTGCTAAAGCTGTGCCTTTCGGGGTGCAGCAGTGAAACAAAACTGGTCACTAGGTGGTGGTGATGAACCACTACATGCTCGGTTAATGAGCTCCAAAGCACCGTGGAGGGGAAAAAATGCTAAATATTGAAAGCACTAACATTTAGATGGTACGTGTAGAGCTTTATTTCAGAATTCATTGTACATACTGGTGAGTTTGTCCTCCTCACACGCCTATGCGGATGCTGCACTTGTCTTCCATGCAGGAGGGAGGGAGGTTCAGAGGCACAGGGCTCTGCCACGAGTTCTTGGGGCTGTTGGGCTGAGGAGGATCTCAGGAGGGATCCCAGGCACGGTATGCCATCTGTCTGGGGAAGGGGTGGCATATGCTCTCTGCATCATCTTTAAGCTGCATCATCTTGAAGCTCCTCTCTGAGCATCGCAGCAATGCTGATAGCAGGGGCTGAGTGGAAGAAGGCAGGGCCTTCCACCACTTCATGGCTATATGTCTACTGGACATGATGAAAGAAATGCTGGCATGGTGTCTGCACCTGAAAAGATATTATGCAGGTTGAGAACCCTCCATCTCCCAAACAACTGTACATAAGCTGCAGCTTAATGTTTGCATAGAGGCCTTGGTTCAGGGAGGAATAGACTTATATTTTCACTTCATCCCTCAGTATTTGACTCAGGGTAGCAAACTATGCTTTGTCAGATAGAATATGATTTTTCTATCATTAGCTTTTTCACACAGGAACCCATGTTTTATTAACACTACCATGAAGCCCTTACATTCCTCAGAGGAAAGAATTCTAGACCGTGCTTTGAGAGCAAGACCTTAAAATCCCCTCCATTGTCTTCACGTTTCTAGAAGCAATGTGTTCTGCCTACCCCCTTTGGGCAATCAGTTCAAGATGAAATAAATGAAGGGACGGCTGGGAGCAATGCAGTGAGATTGCAGCACAAAGTTAAATGATAAAAGCAATCTGTTTGGCTTGATTTAAATTTCAGTCCACACATTAGAGACTACAATAAAGCTGAAGGTCAAGCATTGATAAGCACCGCTGAAGGACAGCCCATACCCTGCCCATGACACACTGGCAGGGTTACAGGAATAACAAAGTGGTACAGCAGCCATGCCATCCATTCCTGCAGCACTGGCCTGCTGCACTAATTCCAGTGATGGAAACAGAAACTATACCAGGACGGGAGATTCAGGTACTATCTCAAGTCACCCACAATGGAGTATTTCAGCCTGCTCTTTCTTTTCTTCCCTTCACATAGCTGACATATTGTCTTTCAACTTTGTGTCCCCTCTGCAGAACCTTTTGCTTCCTAGCCATCTGCCCACTGCAGCCAGCTGGGAAGACACAGACATCTGGATGTCTCAAAGCCCAGCAAGTATTTTCAGCAAAACTTTTCACACACTCCTAGCCTGCCTTCTGATGAAAGAACTTGTGATGCAGAGCCCGTTTAACAGCAGGAGTGGCAATGGGAGTAATAGGGTAGTGCAGTGCTAACTGTGGTGCTTAGTGACTGTGACACTCTCTGACATTGACTGATTAAAAGGCTGAAACACTGAGCGTGGCACTGGGCTGTTAAGAATAAAATGAACTTTCACTTCTCATTCATACACATCCGTCACTAGCAGACAAGTCTTAGCTTTTGTAGTAATGACTGCATTTCTTTTGTGAGGGAGATACAAGTAAGATGTAAATGCAGTTTCTTCTATAATTTCAAAACCATTTTACTTCATCAACATTTTTGAAAGGATCCTTAAAGAAGAAATAAAGCTCTTTGGTAACACAGCTGGGTTTCAGCATGTTCAGCATCTCGGCTCTCAAAGCCTTTTCCTTGTTTGGCTGAGAACCTGGCTACAGATTTTGAAGCGAGTGGCTGTGTGCTGTTGTTCCCTTGAGAATGCAGCAGTCAATCTCTGTGCACGATGGCTGTCAGCACCTACCAAAATACCAGGGTCTTGCGTGGATCTTTAAAGCTAAGAATACCCTGAAGCCCTGCCTTGGACAGAGTGCGTATCTGGATGCTATAAAGGGCATCTCTATGGACTCAGCTTGTACATTACAGGGTGCTCCCAGGTTTCTGTACTGTCCTATGCAGACATCTCCAACTATTTTGGCCTCAGTATTAACCAAGATGGTAGCTGTGTGATTCAGGGCCTGGCTAATGAAAGTGAGAAAGGTCTGTGTATTAAATGCTGGCAGCTTAAATAAGATAGAGGGAGACTTCTCCTTACTTTGGCTTCTGCCTTTAGCATTAAGGGACTCACATGCTAAGAATTCTTCCTGTGATATTACTGCAGCCTTGGGCTGTTGTAGAAAGATGCCTGAAAACTTCATCAAGATACCAAGTCACAACATTGAATCAAAAGAACAAGCCAAAACAAGCTTCCAGAATATAAGCATATCTTTAGGAATAATGACTGTACCATGAGTTTCTGAAGAGGTAATTGTCCTCAGCAGACACTCAGGAAGACAATATTACAAAGTCATTTAATACTGCAATTTGAAAGTGTCACTACATAGAGACAGTGAGCATGAAAGCACGAAGACCCACTCAGCTAAATCTTTAAAGAAGCAAACAGTCATCAGCTGAACCATATACTGCCTAGGCTGGCTTATAAGCAAGTGCTTTGCTGGACCAAATCCCTTGGTTCTGTTGGATTGCTGCATAGGTACCATATCACAGTTTCCAGCACTGAGCTCTCTTGTTCAGATCATAAAATGACTTGGGTTTTTTCAAATCAGTTGACACAGAGCCCTCAGCTGCATCTGGCTCCAGCCTACTTTGAGCTCTCTTTTTCCCTCTATCCCAAATTCAGCCTATCTTCAAAAAAAATAAAAAAAAAATTAAAAAAAGGAATTTACATAATGTTCAAGGCAGATTCCAGGAGAATTTCATCCACCCACCCAGGACATTTCAATTGTTTGAAACATGACATTCCAACCTCTGTCACCCTCCTCACAGTGCTGCCACAACATCTGAGTAAGAAGATGGCTACTGAAAAAGCTATTTAGGATTATTCCCATGACGTTAACTGCAGCATCACTTGCCTAGTTCCCCAATTCATCCTCCACAGTTCCTCATTCAATCTGTCTGATCCACTCACTGTATTTTGTCATAACCTATACTCCAGCTGCTTCAGAAATGGACAGCCTGCCACATAATTATACATCATCTAATATTACGGTGCTCCAAAATGCCGCAGCTGTACCAAAGAGCACAGGATCTTCACTGAAAGTGAGAAATAGGGGCTCCAGAATGTCAAGTGTTGTTTAATTTGGAACTTTATTAGCCTCAGATCAAATACAATCCAAATGCAGACATCAACTAACAGCATTGGAATGATTAATTTATTTGCCAATTTTTACTATTGTGCTAATGAACTACCCAAATAAGAAACAGCAGCTTCGATTGTTACAAGACACGCACGTTGCTCTAGTTCCCTGACAAGATTAGCATAACTCTTTATATTCTTGATTAAAATAGCCCTCAAAAGCAAAATTGAAAGTCATCATTTGCTGGTGTCCACGCTTTCAAGTTAAAATTAGCTTCCAGCGAGTGTACCCATAGCAAAAAAACCCCTTGATGCCTATATGTTCATACAGGAGGAAATACAAAGAGGGTGTGAGCAGAACCAAAGCTAATCCTTTCAGCAAGTTGAACAGCTATCTGCAGAACGCTCTTTTGGAGTAGTCAATCAGCACAGACAGCTATGATGCTTTCCTCTTCAAAGAATGCTGGCCTTTCATCTAGGCTGGCTTTGTGCATAAGGAGAGTATTTTTAGCAATGCATTGAATGATTTGACATTGAGAGAACTGAGGGACATTGTCAAACTGGGAAAACTTGGATTGTTAGTACTTGTCTTATACTTGAAGACTTTCTGGGCCTAGACAACAGCTTTCCCCTCCGATACCAGTCTGGAAGCATTCATAGACACTATAGTTATTTAGATTTCTACATCATGCATTTAAAAGAATCCTTGCTACTCTCATACCATTATCCAGTCTTCCCAGAGAGTGCTAAAATATTCTGTGTGGACATCTCTTCTCCTATTTCATATTCAGGATTTAAGTAGACAGAAGGTCAAAGACGTTGGAAACTGCGTGGTGCTTTAGTGGTATAAAACACAAATAGAACCAAATTTGTCTGCAAATACAATCCAGTTCCCCTGGGCATACAGAGTCAGCACAGTAGCTGCATCCCTCTGGAACTTGCAGCCCCTGGAACCTGAGATTTCATGTGTAAAGATGGTTTCCACAGAAAACCTCTGTTCCTTGGTCATCCCTAATGCAGGAGACAGACCTTTGGAGCCATAGCAGACAACTTGATCTAGTGTGGGCAAGAAACTGCTCCATCCCAGGAGCCTTGTGATGTGCAATATAGAAAGCTGTGGCTGGAGGATGTCTTTCCCTCATTGTTCCTGCTGACCACAACTGCCCTA
Source organism: Psittacus erithacus (assembly GCA_009867235.2). Taxonomy (NCBI): domain Eukaryota; kingdom Metazoa; phylum Chordata; class Aves; order Psittaciformes; family Psittacidae; genus Psittacus; species Psittacus erithacus. The sequence continues at coordinate 13,074 of WYDI02014710.1, forward strand.
TACCAGAGATACCTAAGCAGGGCCCTGGACCAAGCAGATACTGCCAGGATAACACTGCATACTGATATTATTACAGTCTTAAAGAGAGACACACAGGTAGATGTAGACAACATATACAGTTATAAAATTGTATGTTCACCTTCACTACCAAAGGCTTTAGCTATCACATTAATATTCTGTCACTGCAAATCCCAAATTCTGTATCTAGCTAATTAGGAACCAAGTGTTACCCCATAAAAACCAGATCTTTCCCACTGGTGCCTATTTCAAGATGAAAACCTACAGTCCTTAAAAAACTATTCAAATGACAGCATTCTTAATGTCTAACTGAAAAATAAGAGAGAACTAATCAATATGCACAGCTTTTCATGAACCAGAAGTCTTAAATTATGGCTGCTATTAATTGCATATAATTGAAATTATAAACTCCAAGATAAATCTTATCTCACTTGTAAATCTTAACAAATATTTCTTCCTAACCTTTATAAATAAGTCCTTGCACATAAGCAGTTACAGATTAATGCAGATCTATGGATGCAACTTCTTTGCAAATGAACCTATGTCGATGTCACTGTTATTTATAAATCTTAGGCTCCATTTTTTTTTTCAGTGTAACAGGTTATGGATCAAGGCATTTTGTTATTGTTTGGCATATAGGCCTTTAGAGTCAGACACTGGCTCTATAATCCAATTTCCCCAGAGATTATATAACAAAAGTGATAAACTTCTAGTTAGTACAGCAATGGTTTGGCAGCTATAATTTTTTCCCCAGAAGAAAGTAATTTGAATTTCTATTAAGACACATTACTGTAGCTTTCCTTATAAACTGCTGGATTAAACTTCCTGATTGCTCTGTGTGCATTTTTACCCAAATGAACCAAAATGTGGAAATTAAAAATGTAGGAGGAGAGAAGCTTATGCATTCCATTGACCTTTATATTAGTTAAGCATTGGAAATTTAATATATGTATGATACATACTTGAATTAAAGTATAAATCAGAATTCTGAATTTTTCAGACTTATGAGCCATGTATCATTGATGCTTCATTCCAAAACCTTCCAGCCAGCAGCTTCATTATGGAAGCATGTTGCTGTATGACATCCTGCTACATGCTGATAGTTAAAGAGCACAGAAACTAAAGGTGAGAACTTCTGGCCAGTTCTTATTTTCTTTAATTTAGATTTGAATATGAAGGTAATCAGAAGAAAAGATTAGAGAGATAAAATATTCTATCCAGCTGTGTAAATTAATAGTGACAGAGGAATCCAAGTCTTCTCTGCCTGCTTATACCTAATCATTTCATAGTACAGTCTGCCTGTATTTTCCCTCAAGCACATATGTGCTCATCTTCTACTGTTGAGTTGGGAGTATATTCAGTTCTCAGTGCTGCACTTAAGTATGCTGATGTAACAGTGGATCTGCTGTCTGCCCTATTGCTGTGGAAGGGAAAGGCTGTATTCCTCCTGTTTTCAACACCATTTCATAGGAAGCTATTAAAAACAAGCAAACAAACAAAAATTAATAATACTTTAAAAAGAAAACCACAACTCCCCCCCAAAAAAAACCAAACAAGCAAAACCAAACATACATCCCACCACAGCTCCCAACCCCACACCAGAAAACACTCCTTCAGTACAACCTACTCACGGACTACATGAGGCTCAAAATCTTGCCTGTGTACAGTTTTTATATAAGTGGAACACAACAAGCACATCTTTCACAAATAACCACTCTGGAGGCTGCTAAAAATACATATATAATTCCTCAGATTGGCTGTTTAGTACTTTCCCTTCACAGATCCTTTACAATAAGTTGCATATTTATAGCAGCTGAAATACATTCATCACAATTACCATTACTCACTACAGCATTTCCAGCATGTTCCTTTACTCCCCTACCTTTTGTTGTACTGCAAAGCCACACAGTTCTAAAAGATGCTGAAAGTTAACTCTGGTTAACAAGATCTCATACTGCATTTCCATTAACTCTCATTAGATTTCTCAAGTGAATAGACGAGTTCTGGAACACTAGTTTGGATGGAAGACTCAAGGTTTCTTGCTTGGATTGCACCTCTTAGTAAGGCAAACCAGACCATCCTTGTAAACCTGCTGCTCCTGAAGCAGTCACTTGGCTTACATAGCCCTCAAGATCTCAAGGGCCCCAATTTGAAAGCTCTGTGAGTAATTGCATTGTGTTGGGAAAGCGGCACTACAGCAGAATTGAATCTCTGGCTGGAGAAAGTTTGGAAGTTTGCTTAGTACTCAAAGAAACCCTTGAGGAGTAGGGCTTGATGTTGGCTGTACTTCTCCTGGGGGGGTGGTGATACCCATCATCTTTCTGACTATTTCTGCTGATGAATGTAATGGAGCATTGTGAATTTTATTTAGTTTTAAATCAGCTGATGCTCCTCTTTAAAAGGAACCTTTATCCTCTGCAGCTGAGAAATAGTTCTGGCAACAGTTTATCATGAATGACAAAATCTTTAACAATACTGTTCTTATTCTGGCCTATGTATAGTACTCAGATGTTGTTTCCACTCAGAACAATGTTATCTGAGATGGCACAATAGTTTGGTTGTAGTGCTGTGAAGGCAAATATGGGAGCTGAGCCTCACAGCCTGTCTGCTGCCTGCAGGCAGCCTGATCCTTCCTCCAAGGCCTTCAGATCCATGCAGGGATGATGGTCTAGACTAGAAGGCAGAAATTTAGGAGTGCAGGAAACATACAGAGATGCTACCAGTAACCCTAGAGTTAAATGAAAAGCAGCCATTTGCTCTGCCCGTTGCCTTTGAAAAGCTGGGGTTTGCCCCTTGTGCATCCTACAGTTTTTGCCTACATTTTTCATTAAACACTGTCTCAGCACATATCCTGACCTGCACTTGCTCCACCTCAGCAGTTTCATGCCTTCTTTAGCAGCCAAGCTACACTGATTACATAAATTTGTGGCATAACTGAAGGCAGTGGCCATTAGCCATACTTCTGCTTTGACTCGTAAAACCGAAAACATTTGCATAGCCAGGGGTAATGCTGACACCAAAAGGAGAATGACAGCTGTATTGTTACCTTCTCATGTTATTGTGCACTGTGATCACGCTGTGAGGACATCACTAACTGCCCACTAAAAACAGTCTACCTCGAATGTTAGTGCAGCATTAGTCGGTTTGCGAAGTCTGTTTTAGCACTAGTTTATGCAACCAAAGAGATAACTAAGCAAGATCATTGTGGGTATAACTCTGTAGAGATGGTGCATTACATCAAAAATGACTTGTGCCCAGTACTCCAAGCGTGGCTGACAAACCAACTGGGGCTGCAGGCAGGAAAGGTGAAGAGATGCAGGTGTGGGAGCATAGCCTGTAAAAGCGCTGCAGAAAGAGAACTGCTAATTAATTCAGTACTAGACTACTTGCTTAGGTAGAAAGCCTCTTCTGTAATACATGCAGACTGAAACAGCCACATTGCAGCTTCAACATTGCTCTGAGATTTGCAGCCTTTTCCTGAAAGACTCCAAGATTTTAATCTTAGCAAAGGAATGAGATAAGTGTAAACCAGCTCTCCTCTGAGCCATATGTGGTGGTACCCCCTTTGGGCCCACGCAGCAGAGTTCCCACTCCTGTCCTTGCAGCTAACTTATCTTTAGAATCTGTCCTGCTACCCATTTCCCTCCTGTCTCATTCACAAGAGCCTTTCCAGATTCCCACTCTGAAGGGAGCAGAACGCATTAGTTTTCCTTCACATATTCATGGGATACAGAGAAACTCATTATCACTGCTTGATGGTAAGCATTCAGGAAAGTTCAATAATTTCAGAAGCACTGGCATGCTCAGAGCCTTGGAGAAACCACATCTATTTTATAGAACAGGTCTTAATTGCCTCTGACAACGCGCCCTTGACTCTCAAGGGCAGAGTCCTCTTTTCTCTGAAGGCTTGTTTCTGCGGGCAGGTCAGTTCCCTCTCCTGCCACCTTGGTTCCTCCATTCATCCTTCCCACCCAGTCAGCTTTCCCTCCTCTGCTGGCAGAGCAGTCCCATCCCCCTCCCAGCTACAGCTGACAGTTCTTTCTTTCCAGTTACCATTATCCACTTCTGTCCTGGAAAACACTGGATAGTCATAGCTGCACTCATCACCCCTTCAAACACTTAGACCAAGAAAAGAGATTTCTTCCTAAGTCAACTCTTCTTTCCACACATTACTGCAGAAAGCAGGCAATGTTTTAAGAGTTCAACTCTGGCATAGTTGTTATTCCTTCCATTTCAAATAGACAAGGAGAAAACCCCAGTGCAGGGGAAAGCAGTAAAAAAAAAGAAAGAAAGAAACAATCTATAGTGAAAAATACTCCACAGCCATAATCCAGTTGCCTAAGGTTAGAGATGGTATCTTCTGAAAGAAGGAATTAAACCCAAGTCTCTTAAACCTTGTGAGCATCTTGTAAGCTATCTAGCCTGACAATCCTCTGCTTAAAGGAAAGCGAGCACACTTACTGCCTTAACAGACTACATGAATAAGGGACAACATTTAAAGGAAGAAAGAAAGAAGGAAAAAACCAAAAAAGAGACAATTGTGTTCTTTCCTTACATATTCCTTGACAGAAATAAAGCAGCATCTTTCACAGTCTTTTTGCCCTTCTGTTTTGAAATTCCCTGTGAAAGCTTCTGATTGTCCTTGATAGCAGACAACTTTATTTTTGGTTTCAGCTTACATTGCTCCATCAGAGTGAGATCAGAGACTACCCCAACTTCATTAGTCTCAACGCAGCATATAACTGGGAGCAACAAACTTCACAGCAGAGGTGGTGGTGTGTTTAAAAGCACAAAGACAGTCATGTTTACCAGTCAGTTTTATGTTTTCATTTTCTAACTAATTCTTTCTGAAGATTCAGTATGTTCGTCACAGGAAAGACAAGTTATGCCAAAACTGGAGACAGCCAATATTGTCTCCAAGAAAATATGTATACATTCTGCATTCCATAGTGCTGGTGTCTGGGGAGGCTATTAGGATAGAGGCCAGGAGAAACTGGAGAGAGGTAAGGGGCAACAATCCTAGAGTACCAGAACAGGTTAGCCTAACCTGTTCCTCTTCTAACGAGACTCATGTCTTCCATCAGGAAACCAGTGAAGGAAAAACTGAGCATTCTTGTTCTTTGAGTAAATCACATTACTCTTCATGGTGATAAAGATGTGGTCACAGTGCCAGTTGCTCCATCTGCAAGTGGATGCTACCCAGTGCAGCCCTAATCCTGTTCTCCCAACAGCTTTGGTAGAACCTAAAGACAAAATCAGAGGGTTGAACAGAGAGCTCCTGCCAGGGTCCCCACTGATTCAGCAAGCCCAGCAGTGCTCTGAAGACCCCATTTTTGCACAAACTTACTCAAGTAACATCCCAACATACAGCTTATGTTTCATGCGTCTTTTGAAGTTAGAGCTTGAATGTTTTTCAAGGCCTTTGCAAATAAATCAGATCAGTATCCACCATTTAGCATCCTATTGCTGCCTGTCCTAATAAGGCATACATTGCTTTTACCATCACCTCTGTCATCGCTTATCATGGTGTAGCCCATTATAACCCTCAGACATCCTCTCCTTAGCACTGAGGAGCTGAAGGATTTGGCCCTCTTAAAATTAATAATAAAGATAAGTTCTACCTGAAGCCTCTCCTATCTTAGTTACTCACATGGGTTTCTTGTTTTGTGATTTGGTTTTATTGGCTTGTACTTCAGGCTCAGATAATTAAGTAGATTTGTATTTGTATTGTCTTAGTTACTCATGCCTGCTGCTTTAAACCTAAAAACAAACAATGACATTACTCAAGTACTTATGATATCCGTAATCTAAATAAGGAGCCATTACAAATGACTGTTTATTTTGACTTTATGGATAAACATTCAGCAGTAAACCAATGAGGACAGCAAAGAAACCCTTACCCCCCCATCCTCTACCAAACATGAGGACATACAGCATGCCTTAAAGATGGGTAAATGCAGACATCAATATCAAGTATGGGAAAGCAAGTTAGAAAGTCAAATCCTACTCGTGTAATTTTGGACATGAAGGCACTGCGACACAAGCAAGACAAATCTGAGGGAAGAGGTAACATCTTCATTGCACATAAGGATAAACTGGTAGAAAGAAATAAGGATCCAGGCTCAAAATGCTTTTGCATGTTCTAAAGCTTCTCTGTTTTTTCCAAGTATATCATTATATCTCAGGAACAATACTATCTCTCCCTGCAGGCTTTATAGTGCTCTAAATGTCAGCTCCTCTTGAAAATGTCTGCTTTGCACCTTCCATCTGTTCCCAGAGCTGGAGCTGCTGTCCATCACTCCTTCTCACCCCTCCCACAGCAATGTGGGAAAAGGTACACTTGTAGGTAGGCGTTTCCAAATAAATGATGGCTTTTAGATGAGCATTAACCTCCTTTCCATACGTAAAACTAGTGGCAGAGATCACAGAGCATGGGTATTACATGCTTGCCATATGAAATTCTATTAATAGGACCCAGCTTTCAAAGTAAGCACAAGAAAAAAGTTACCAGTTGTTTCAGTGCAATGTGTGTACAGCAAAAGGAGTCTAAAATCCTCAGGAAAAATCTTTTACTAGAAAAAAAGAAGAGTTAAGAGGCAAAGAGTTGGTGGGTGCAGCAGTATCAGTTTCAGTTTTTTCCAAAACAAATACCAAAGCAAACAGCAAATACCCTAAACTCATATTTTAGATGCTTGGGTAGCATTTGTTTTTATTAGAAGGAAAAAATCATCTTTCATGTTCATGCAGTGTGTGTTAAGGGACAGTGTGTTTCCCATTGTGGGGAGGAGAGCCAGGTAAAGGGGGTTTGACTGATTCGACCGGTCACATCGAGTCTGTAGCAGCACAAAGAATTCAACCTTGGTCTCCCCCCAAAGGAGATGCCCACACTACAGCTGGTCTCTACCCTTTGGACAGAGCATCCATGTGGAGGGCCACAGCCAAACCAGCTCTTGGGTGAAGGCCCATCATGTTTTCACAGAGGCCAGAGGGGAGGAGAAGCAGAGTTTGAGTTTTACACTCAAACAATTTTGCATCATTCTGCATGCAATGATGTGTGGGTAAGGTGGCTGCAGAGTGAGGACAGGTTTGATTTATATCCACTGAAATCCATTTACACACTGCTAAGGTGGTACGTAATGGCCTCATCATCAATGGAAATAAGACCCAAGAACTCAGTTGCCATGCTCTGGGCTGGCCTCCGTCTCAGTAGCATAGGGGCAGTACCACCATCCAAACTTAAGGGAACAAGATCACAAATACAGCAGCGCTGCATTCCCATGAAAGATCCCAGCCTTTCTGCCAGGCACAGATGCAAAGATGCAGTCTCCTGGCCATGGCTGCTACCTGGGGCAGCCCAGTTTTTGTCAGTCACTCACGCTGTGTGCTCACATTCCCAATGCCAGCCACGCTTGCAGATTCAGGAGCACCAGCAATAAACCCACCCACTCCTCTGGCTCCTTTCTTCCACATTGAGTCAGTCTGTTATAAACCACTGAAGCCAGCTAGCTCCCCGTCAAAGGCCTGCACTCATGTAGTCAGAAATATTCCTCCCTTCTGTTCCTGCCAGCTTTCAGCAAGGGGGAGTTTTGCTTTGCTCCGCTTTTTCAGCCAGCCACATGCCATACTGTGATGACTTCATGTGAGTCCAGAGATTAATCTTGCCAAGAACCCAGGACTAAACTGCATCCACAGAACCATGGTAAATCTCAGCACTTATGGTTTGAGGGATGTAATTTCTGGCAGGGATGTCTTAAAATGGTGCTTTCCAACTCTTGATGGTGGAAAGCCTCCAGAAGCGTGTCTGTCCTAACGTTTGGTCTCCAATGTGTACACCATCATGCAAGGAGCTGGAGCTCACTGCGTAATGAACAGCTCATGCCTTCTGCCCATGGCTTTATGGATGTGCATTTCTTTTCTCTGTATCTGACAAAACATGAGCATGGCAGAATGGATGGGAATGCCTGGAGGTGCTAATTATGAACCAGTTTTAAACATTTATCATGTCTGCTGCTCATTACCTGACAGCATGGCCGGGACGACTGCAACTACTTCAGTCATTGCTTTAATCAATTGCACTTAAAAGACATTCTGATTTTTAACATAGGTGACCTGCTTTTTGTTTTCCTTTTTATGTGTTTTTTCCATTTACTCCTTTATGAGGCTCCTCTCTGACCAGCTGTACTGCAACACCCTAAAGAACACAGGAGCCAACTGTGAGACAGGGCAGGTATAGAGAATTATAGTAATCCCAACTGAAGTCATCAAATCTAGCTTCCTCCATACTCAAAGAAAAACATTCTGCCACCTTGAATCATTAAGACTATTTTAATGTTTTCACCTTTTTCCACAAGTATATATTAATGCTTTTCCCCTTTTGTTCTGAGTTGCGTGGTCGCTCATTGTTTCCAAGATGGCCCCTCAGTGCAAAAATGAAGGATGGCAGTAATTTCCTCAGGAAGCTCATAAAAATACTCTTTTAGTCTATTCTAGAACATAAGAAATAAAGAGCAAATCAAAACATCTCTCACATTTCTAGGGGTCTTTACATGTATTATGGATCTTGAGATGGTTAAATGGTACTCAAGCAAACAGGGAGGCTTCTACCAAAAAAAGCCTTGTTTGAGATAAAAAGGCATCTTTCACCTCAGCATCAAATTAAGACGTGAGGACTATCAGATGTCAGCAGCCCTGTGAAGCAGGTGTTTATGAGGTGACGAGGGAAAAGCCTGCCCTGCAAGTATGCCCCCGACGCCATCCTGCACTGCTGCTCTGACACCCCCGCCCAGACTTCCTCTGGGAACTGCAGCCCCCAGTGACTGCGCTGAGCTCCTGGCCTCTTCCCAGCCAGCGTGGGATATTCTTGGCAACAAGGATAAGGGCACTTGTTCCAAATAAGGAGAAATCTAGAAACTGGTTTGTCTCAGCAATCTGAGCCAAGCAAATCCGCCAGAACTGATGGAGCGGTCACAGAAGGCAGGAAAAAACACCCACAGAAAACCCAAATGAAGCAAGAATGAACTTGTGACTGTCTGTCTAGCCAGTACCAGCATAACCTCATTAGAGAGCCATGATGAAACACACTGACTGCAAGTGCAACAGATCTGATGAAAGACCTTGAGATGTTTATGCTAATACAAGGCTTCGGTTTCACATTCCATACAAGCTTTTCACACAACAACAGTGCCAGGAAATGGGGAGGAGGATCTTAAATTTTACCATCAAAAAGCCAGCACCAAGCACCAAACCGCAGCCCCCGCTCCCCTGCACGCAAGACAGGTCAAAAAAAGGGGTCTTTTTTAGTGGAAACAAATGCTTTAGTTCAGCTGTGGGATGAGCCTGTGTTAGAACCATGCACCGCTTCAGATCACCGTGTTGCCAAAACCTCCATTTAGAGTTTGCAGAAGCAAACCTTATTCTACACCACGGAGGAACTGCCTCGCTGCCTTCACAGTTACTACACACATATTCACCAGCAAGACACCTGTGTGCAGACAACAAATAATTTAACGCTCTGAAAACAAAATAACCCCCCCAAAAGCTCTAGTCCTGGTTCTGCTCCAGCCATGCAGTATTTATTCTGTCTGCCCCCATTCTACTTCCTCCACTTTGATTAACTTATGGCCAAGAAACGCAATTAGCAGCATAAGAAAAATATATTTTTGGTATCTCGGAATGGCTGTGAATGCATTACTTTCTATGAGAACAGAGGAAATATTTCTTCAGTGGCTCAGATGAGAAACAAAAGGGAAAAAAAGGTAGGAAGAGGCAGGGGAGAAACCATTATTAACTGATTAGATCAGTGTTGAAAGCAAATGAGCCTGCCTGCAAATCTCTACATTAATGATTCTGAAGGGGAAGCTGTAGTATACACTGAAGATAATGAAACACCTTGATTTGCATTTGAAACTGGCTAGAGCTGCCTGGGCAGGGGGATCCAGTGGTCTGCAGCATCAGCCAGTCATGGTAAAGGGGCAGGGGAATAGATCACTGCCAAGTGGTGGCTTATGAAACAGCTATCATGATACTCCTGCTTGCCATGAATGCTCCACTCCAGCATTCTGGACAATCAGTCATAGCACAAACCTGGGCCAAGAAAGCCAGAACAGTACCAAGGAGGCCCCAAAATGACCTGACCATGTGAGCACCAGTTGTGGGTCAGAGTACACTGCCCAGGCTGGTTCTGGCGCTGGCTGCCGGTGACAGTAACACTGTAAACTCCAATACCCTCCCAGGAAAATGTACATGAAGAACACGTAGGAACAAATATTCAACATTAAACTCTACATTTGCTTTCTTCTAAAACAGTCTGAGAAAGAATGAAACATAATGCCTAAAAAAGGAGGAAACCCACCAAAACCAGTGGAATTTGGGAACATAAATCATCTTTTATTAGCGATTTCCTAGGGCGCTCATCCAGCAACTCTCCCCGTGACATCCCCAGAGGCACGGAGCAGCTGCCTGCCCAACCTGTAGCACTGCACTGTGTGAAGCCACAGTGTACTGTAAAACAATACTGTCCTTCAGCTCCTGGCCGGCAGTGGTGGTGCCAGCGGATGGTGCCCTGCCAGGGCGGCCTCGAAGGCATCAATGAGAAAGGGCTGATGGTTTTTTGGATGTTTCTCCTCTTGACCTGTGCCCCTTTCAAAAGGAAGAGATGCGATGAAACGGAAACCTCCTGGCAATGCGGTAAAAGCACAACCACTTACAAAAGTGCGATCATGGAAGAGGAGAGGCTACAAGTGGAATTTGAAAAAGGAAGAGATAATGATTGTTAAAGGTATCAGCATTACCAAACATTCTGTGAAGTTCAGGGGTCTCTAAGGGTGAGAAGGCTGTGAAATGGGGCTGATGGGAGCTTTGCAGTCCTGAGCAGGTAGTAAAGACTACAAGGCAAAAGCAGCTCTGCACCATGTGCCAAAGTGCTTGGGCTCTGCCGCAGTGAGGGGGAGATTACCCAAACAATGTACCCATCCACCTCCTTGTCCTCCGGACTGATCCAACTCACTGAACACACAAACCAACGCCCCAGTTCCCCACACACTGCGTCTGTGCAGAGCATGAGGCAGATGGAGGGACGGAGGGAGTCCCACAGTGGCCAGTCTGGCATCCTTAATCCTGTCTGTTACCTCCTCAAGGTCCTTCCTAACCGGGGCCCAGCCTTCACCTTCTGATCACTGGATTTACAAGCTGAAAGATATGTTTTTGCACAATAGTATAGGTACCTATGTGGAGTAATTGTATTCCTAAATAGCCTTCAGCACTAGAGATGTGTGAGTCTTCCAGATGTGATTCAGGCAACACTGCAAACATCTGTCATGTGTCTTTGTTCCTCTCCCCAGGGGAAGATTAAGTTACAGTTAAAGCTGTGTCTTCACCTAAACCATTCACTTCAATGGAGCTCTGCACCTGCAGCTGTTGAGAAACTGCAGAACATTCTTTCCTGAGACAATCAAGTGTTTTTCTGAGGAAATCACTGTTTTCAAGGTCCCTGAGGTTGGGGTTTTGTTGGTTGGTTGTTCTGGGATGGGGTTTTTGGCAGTTAGGAGAAAATGCCCCATGGCCCACAACAGCTCTACATTTGTGACAGCTGGGAACACCCTCAGCCTCACCAGCCACTGGTACCATCTCTGGAGTCTGCTATGGGAGATCCTCAGGTAACAGGGAATAGTCAGTAAGATTTATTCCAGCCTCTAATGCAGTACATACTCAACCACAAATACTCTCACAGGGTAAAGTAGAGAGTTTATTTTATAACTCTTATCCTGCATGCAAGGACATGGAGAGGTTGTAACCATGTGCATCACAATTGCTTTGTTATCTGTTTGGACAGAGCCCAGAACAGACTCCAGCACTTCCAGATCCCAAATCCCAGTGGAGTCCTCAAACCTTCCCAGTTAATGGGATTACTTGCATCAGTAATTGCTACCTTTGTGTCAATGGGGAGCGCAGACTCTTGCCTACATGAATTGTAGTGTAATATGTGGTACAGAATCTGTCTCCACCCTCCCGTTCCCTCAAGGCATTTATGTCCCATTTTGGATGCCTTTTCCTTAAATTGGAAACTGGTTTCACTAACATGCTCCATGGTTACTTCCTGGAAACAGCGGCACTGAGGAGAGTTCTCTGCACATTTGGCTATTATTCTAAAATAAAATTAGATTTAAATCTTTCCCACCACCACTGCTTCTCCTCCTCCCCCACAAAGAGAGCATTCATCACTTTTCTACTGGGTCTATTGAGTCAATAGAATGGGGTCAATAGGGTCTACTGGTTCTACTGAATCAAACATTTGACTCCTTCAGGTGGCCCTTTCCATCACCAGTGTTTCTTTTCAGAAACTTCGTATTTCTCTGTGAGATTTGATTTATTGCTTTAGCTATAGACTACCAATAATGAAATAAATACCGGTGAGCCCTGGAGATAACTCGCTTCCATCTGCATTCTCATATGTTGTGTGTTGACTAACCTGGCCCTGGGTCACTTGTGAGCACGAGGTGTCTCACCCAAGGCCAGTTCTTTCCCATCGCACTGGTCTTGGTCTGACAGATTAGACTGGATTGTCTTGTTTGCTGCAGCAGCACCCGTTCAGTTCTGCCAGCCCACCACCACCACTGAATCACCCCATGCGCTGAGCAACTAAACCCTGCTGGGAATTCCTGCAGTCAGAACAGTTCATGGCTACCACATGGAAGACTTGGCAATGCACAAAGGATCTCCTCCTTCTCTCTCTCCACAGGGCACCACAGCAGCACTCTCTGCCTCTACAACCGTGGCTAATAAAGCAAAACCCACTGCAGATGCTGTAATGTTTGACCCCACCACAAAGGGAATTTCAGCTCACCAGAAGCCAATGTCACCACCTACCCTGAAGAAGCTCCTGGGCCAAGTAAGCCCCTGCTTGGGCTGCAGCTGGAGAACCAACCCATTGCTCCAACACTGCCAGCTATGCTGGGACGAGCCCATGGAGCAGCCTCAGGACAAGGGGCGACACTCTTTTTCAGCTCCTCCAGCAGCATGTGCCAGGGAACACCAGGCAGGAGCCCTTGGAGGGTGGAAGCTCATCTAACAGGCTCCAGAGCTCTGGAATAGTCCTACACATCAACTGCTATTTGTAGAGAACATGCAAGATAAAGAATTGTGGTTTAGAAGACAAAAGTCCCAAGTGTGTCACTTCGGTTTCACAGCACTGGAACTGGATATAATTAAATCCTGGTTTCCAACAGCCTCTTCAAAATGAATGTCTCTGCGATGCAGAAAACTCTGAAAGTGTGAAGAGCCTTTTGTTTAGCCTCAAAAATCTATTTTTACTCTAGAGTCATAATTCTCCCTGGCTGGAAGTTTCTCTTCCTCCTCGCATGGATGAAAGCAATGGAAAGATGAAGGGGAAAGTGAAGAAGAATAAGTGGGGAAGAGCAGCCAAGGACTCTCACATGAGCTGTAGAGGATAAAGAGGGAGCCAAAGAGCCAAAGAACATGAAACAGATTCCCTATACCCTGCAAACCAGATGAAAGCAAATCCTCACCCTGCAAAGGTTTAATGGGAAGCACAGGACTTACCCATCCCCAAAGGACACCAGTTTTAATCACACACTCAGGACTTCACCCCAGGGCCACACAAAATCCCAAATGCAGCACCAAAACCACCACCAACAGCACCGGGGAAGTGAAGAACCTTACTTCAGTCTTGTTTAGTTGCCCTGTTCTTCTCCTTTGCTTTTCAGTTTGGGCAGGCAGCTCCCACTGCTGTTGCCTCTGGCTGGGCTGCAAAGAGCAACGTGCTGCAGGGCACAGCAGCCCCAAGGCTGGGTGAAGGTACCACCACCAGCAGAACCTTCAGGCAGGGAGGGAGGAGCAACAGCTCCTCAAGAAGCTCAACACAAAGCTGACCACTGCCAGGCGCTGAGCTCTGCAAAGCCCCACCAGCCACAGGTCCCTGTGGGCCCTGTAACATCACCTGAAAGGATTTACCACCAGCTCTGCCTGTCCTAACAACCAACACCCAGCACCTGGGCTGACAGGGGCATTCTGGATGGGACCTGTGCGAAGTCTCTGACCTGCTGATGTTAAAGCCACTGTTGCAGTATCATAGAATCAGACTGGTTTGGGTTGGAAGGGACCTTAAAGCTCATCCAGTTCCAACCCCTACCACAGGCAGGGACACCTTCCACTAGAGCAGCTTGCTCC
>WYDI02014711.1:0-35384 GCA_009867235.2 Psittacus erithacus
GTTGTATTCTTTCGATTCTCTTCCCCATCCCTCTGGGAGCCGAGGGAGGAGGTGGGGGGGGCAGTGAGTGGGCTGCGGGGCAGGCCTAAACCACGACACTGTCCTATTCCCATGTGTTGAATCCTGCTCATCAAGGTCCTGGAAAACTGTGGGTGGAAAGAGCTGCCTGGTTGGTGGTAATCTCCACTAGCACTGGGAGATGGACACAGCCCAACAGGCTAATACCTCCTGGGACATGGACCTCAGGCTTCCTCCTTTGACACTTCCTGTATCCCTGCTGTCCTAAGGAGGAAACATTGCCCAAAGGTGGACTTGAAACCCTTTGGCTGGCTTTAGGCACACAGAAAAGGCAAGGACCCCCACCAGCATCCAAATCCCAACAGTGAATGAGACGAGGCATGATGATGGCTGCTGAGGCATCATCTGATTTTGACTGCTGCACACCCCTCAATTAGCAGCTGAGCAGTTTTAGTTGCAGTCACATTAAAAACTCTTCACAGGGAGGAATTCTTGGTTTAGCTGAGACAGTGAAGATCTGCTAAATGCCTGGGAGTTTAAATTCAATAGGCACAACTTTGCAAAGACAGAAGAAAGGTTTTTTCTCAGCCTGTCAAAAGATACAATCAACTCTTCATACAAGTCAGCTGGGACAAAGTGCTTCCAACAGGCAACATGTCTTACAGTGTAGTCATTCCACCTCTGATCTCCCAGCCCCAATTCTCAAAGTTACAGAACTCTCCCTTGGTAAAGCTGTGAACTCTATCTCATGACTTTTCTGAATACTAATGTATTAGAGCATGTTAACCATCCTGTTCTTTTCACCATTCCCACTAATCTCTTGGTGCTCTACATTGTGCTGCTACTTTTCTACAAATTACCTGCCTTTCTTTTTCCCTCAGGAGACAACCACCAATATCCTCTTTCAATTCCACAGGTGCTGTCAGATATCTAGCTCAGACATAGGTCTAATTAAACTCAGAACAATTGTTCCCCATGTGCAGTTGGGTTTGAAATTCACTGTGTCTTTCCCAAGGAGTTTGCATGCCCCAAACCTCATCTTCCTTCTCCAGCTATATTAGCTGTCTTCATAAAAGCTATTACACCTACCTAAAAATCTTTATCTTTAAACCTTTGGCTCTAACAATACTGCCATGCCAAAAGGCTGCATACAGTGGAAAGAGGAGGGGCAGCGTGCAGCTGGGTCTGGTTTATAATAAGCAGAGGTGTAACACTATGACATACTTCACAAAAGATCTTAAATTCTGTTTTGCAGGACTCAGTGAGGTTTGAGCACTAGTTTAAAATCAGTGTTCATGTTTGACTAGCAACACTGATCAATGGCTACAAGCCCCAGTGCAGCTCACACTCCCCTTCTCTCCTTCAGCCCCTACTTGGAAGAAGCACCTCTTCACTTCTTTATTCAGAGCTCTTCTCTAGAAGGGAAGCAGCAATTGAGCTGCCCTTTAACTGAGCCTCGGTTTCCAGTCTGTAGAATAAGGAGGTAATGGTCTCCCTCAGTCCTGGGACGACAGGCTCATGTTTAGCCACTCCGGCCTGCCATCAGCCCCACTGCTTATCCATCACTGCTTGTGTTTGCCCCTGACTATGCCCAGTCTCTGTGGGAAGCCACCCGCACTGCTGTCCTCCAGGAGTTTGTACAGCATCTGGCTACCAGCGTACTTCATGAGTAGGACAGTGTGTCCTACCAATACCTCCCAGGGCACCTGCATGATACCCCTAGTTACACAATGGGAGAGAGCCAGAATCTCTTCTCCTTGAACCCAGCTATCCTCATGCAGAGCTTCTGAAGATGGCTTACCCACAGTTTGCAAAGCCCTCACATGTTACAGTAGCAGCTGCCATGGAAGATCTCATGAAGAAGAAACATTGCTCATGGAAGGCAGCATTCAGGGCAGAGAATGTGTGACTCCCCAGTGTGGGCTAAGCCAAAGCTGTAGCAATGCCCATACTTACTATGAGTAAGCTGTGGCCTCATGGGGCTGGGCTGTGCAGAAGAGCAAGGAGCTTTGGGACTATAGGTACCCAGCCTGCAGGGTGACCTGCTGAAGGTACATCACCACAGTATGTATTTATCCCATTCAGGGAACCAACAGAGGAGGTAAACCTTGACTGTGGCCAAGTGTTTAATGAAGCAGGGAGACCAGCTGAGACTTTTCTCATACCTGGAGTATTTTTAGCATCTTTTTCCTCAGGTCGCTTTTCTATGTGCCTAGTAAGGGCTGGGTTTACACTGCTCTCTCTCTCACTGGATCTCTAGCAGGACCTCTTTCCTCCACTGGACCTCCAATTTCCATATATTTATGGCAGTATAGTATCTTTGAGATTTGTTTGAAACTGGTGGATGGTTTCAAAAGCAAGGGAGGGCACAACTGTCAAGCTGACATACACCTACACAAACAGCATGACCACAGGGGCCTCCTTGCCATAGGAAAACAAATGTTATATAGACATGACATTCAAGGCGCTGTTATAATGCAGTAACATAGATGCACTGAAACAGTGCTGTGAGGGAAGCCTAAAATTTTGTCCTCTTTTAACCTTAGGTTACTTGACATTGCAATTTTAATGACTCTTAGAAGGAAGTGTTTTTATATGCAATGCAGTGATGGCATGTTAACTTTGATGGGCTGTGTTTAGGTGGAAGAAGACGCCTTTCAATTTTGTGTTGATTTTCACCTTTTTACATTCTTCCCACACTCTCCCCCACTAAAAGTAGATTCACAAACGTGCACAAATACACAGAGCATCAGCAATGCAAAAGCCCTTCACGTCTTTGTCCCAATGCCGCAGATGATGGGAGGACAGTGAGTCTGATCCTCGAGCCTTGCACTTGACAGTCTTACTGAACTTGACTGCACCACCTGTGTGCAGAGCGATGACTCACTCGATCAGAGGCTGTGGGATCTGCCCCTAGTTGTGGAGCTGCTTTCTTCACAGCAAATATTAGCTGTTCAAACAACACTCATGTTTCTATTCTGGGTCACTGTTTACAAGTACAGACAAACAACAGTGAAAGAACAGGAATCTGCTACCAGCCAGTGCTCTCATGGCACTCTCAAAAGCAGCTGACAGAAGCTACACTTCTGGAGAGGGTCAGAATGGACAATTGCTGTACATATGTTAAAAAGACGTTATTAGCTGCCAGGGAGTTCACATTTCCTAAGAGGATGATGAATATCTGGCACTTTCTCTAGCATGTTAGAGGAGTAATTATCAGTGTGGAGACTGAGATGCTGACTCTTACCTTTGACAGGTTGTCATTGATTTCTGAGACTAGGGAAGTTTTACAGTGTTTTCAAAATACCAGCAAATTTTCTAGTGAAGAGCTGTGTTGTTTTGGGTGCTTAACTGAAGCACCTCCTAATGGCTGTCAGAAATAATTCACACTGTCACTCAGCAGAGGCAATGGATGGTTTAATATCCAGGTATTTCGTTATGCACAGACATCTCAGATAAGTACATATCTGGCCCAAATTAAATTGCTACCCATCTTTTTATATTTGCTTCTCTTTGTGAACTCATCTGCTCCAATAGCCAGTTCAAAGTCCCTCATCAAAATCATAATGGTGGTTCAATCAATAGGCTTTTACAAGAGAAAATGCCTTGATCCATAAGAGCTCAAAATGGAGGTCAAGCTAAACCCACAACACAGAGAGATGTGAGGACATTCAGCATGACCTGCCTTGATTTTCAAAAGCTGAGTTTTATTGAGTAGTCACCCCAATGATTTATGTCGTTCACATTTCTAATATAGCAGTGGGCTCCTCTCTGTAACAGAACTCTAATGCCTAGAAAGCCCACAATGGCAGAAGCCGGCAGGCACAAGGGACCTCCCATGTCTGGCTTTTTTTCAGCAGAAGCACAATTGTATGTCACTGAGATCAGAACAAAAGGGCTAGGAAGGCAAATCCAAGAAATTCAATTTCAGCTCTGCCACTCACTTCTCCCCATGGTAAGAAAATCATTCCATATTTCCCTTTTTCAATTTTAACCCTTTACATGTTGAAAAGTAACATATAGCTGTTAAAGTAGTACCAATATTTAAGATTTAATGGTGGGGGAAAATCCCTGTCCAAGCCAAAGGAAGGACTCAAAGTCAGTCAAGCTAGACACAAGTGGATGAGAAACCAGACTTCATTATTCCTAGCACTACCAGAACAATGCCTTCTCTCTCACCCCAGAAGATCTCCATGCGAACAAAGATGGTTCAGGTAGTTTAACTACTATCTTGTTAGGGAGATGTTATTGCCTAGTGGAAAGTGCCAGCAAATGAGGATAAAGCCTACGGCTGGCTTCAGGTTATGGCTGTCTCAGCTCCTTATCAGAAGTGTTAGGATCTTCAGTGGTAGCCTGGGACCATCAGAGGTGCTGGTGGAGAACAGCAGGGATGGTAAGATGAGTGAGAAGCTTAGCTGGGGCCAGCACTGTTCTTTGTTGTTTGTTCGTGAGATGGCTGAGTCAGAGCCAGCAATGACAGCAAATCTTTAACAGCAAATCTGTAAATTAGGAGCAGAGAAGTTTAAGATAGGAGACATTGTGGCTGGTGTCGGGGCGTTCCTAAAAGGATTATGTTCCATTTATTCTCTAAGAAATAACTAGATAATGCACCATGCAGGCATGAGTCACATCCACAGGGCAAAGCAAGGCAGGCAGAGGGGGAATACTCGTTCTTAAAGAACAGTGTAGAAAAGCAAGATGCTGCTAATTTGCTGAGCAGCTCTCAGCCCCAGAATGAGGAAGGACAGATTAGACAAATGCTCTGCTAATAAGAATACTGGAAGGATAATGTTAGATGTGATTGATGTAGCACTGGTCCTGCACAGCAAACAAGGGTTTTAAGAAGGTATATAAGAAAAGAATGTAATGGTAAAGCCTTTAAAAACTGTAACAACCAGGAAGGTTGTTTAAGTGAGGACACCTATGCATGTTAAAAAGGAGTGCAATTAAGTAACTTGATAAAATGAGGGCCAAGAGCTTGAATTCATAGAAGAGCAATGAGAGCCACCATAAGCCAGAGGGTAAAAGGAGAAAAGGTCCTGAGAGTCTTAGGGCAGGGAGAAGTAATGGGATGGGGCTTGCAAAGGTAGTGAAAATACTGCAGGCCCTGAAGGGAAATCACATTGCAGTCAGAAACTGCCTTTTGTTATTTATCTTTTTTTCATCTGTTAACTTTAAGAAAGAAGTTAATGTTCAGCTTTGTTAGAAAAAGCTTTAGTGATTCATCCTTAAGAGTATATGAAGTGTTGAACTTCTGATCACGACAGGTCTCCAGAAATGAGAAGGGTATGTGAAACAGGGTGTGAGAGTAGGGAGGTGGACATATCCTGCAAGATGCCAGTGCCGACTTGAGGGCTGCTGCTGCCAAGTGCTCGGTCTCCAGCAGAAATTGTTCTCAGTGATAAGCTTGCAGTTTTCAGCAAGAAGCAGACTGTGAGGAAATAGCCTCTGATGATAAATAATCCCAGAATAATTGTATTTCTTTCCCCCAGCCTCATGTGTCATTTTCCAGAAGATAAAATGAAGGAACATGAGGCTGTCAGGATTAGCTGGGGTCCCTGCGCTCTCACTACCATTTGGCACCCATGTTCTCATCAGATCTTCTTGTTCTTATCAGATCTTCTTGTTCTTACTGACTTCATTTGCTCTTCCGCTTATTTTCCTCTCATTGACCAAAATGCCAGTCTTACTCTTCTTTCATGTTTAACTCATAATAATTAACTAGAAGGCAAAATTTCAGACTTATTTAACCTCATTCATCAAGAGGACTCCAGTACAATGCCAGCCAGTTGTAGGCCTGTAGCACTTCCTACTCATTCCAGTTTATTCATTTCAATTTAGTGGGAAAGCCCTTCTCTGTGGCAAAGAGAATGTATTTTGCTCTGGTCCATAGTAGCATTATTAGCTTATGTAGTGAAGAGACAAATCACTCCTGTAAAATCATATTTATTGGATTATTAGCACTGGTTTAGAGAAGTGCCAATAACTAGCACTTAGGGAAGAAGAGAGCTGGTGGTACAGGCCATTAGGTGGAAAGGCTCTGGAGTGAACCTGCAGGCAGTTTGCAGCAGTAATGAAGCAGATATGCCTGATGCCTCCAGTTAATTATCTCATTGAGAGCTTGCTGGGAGGCATTGCTGTGGCTGAGCTGCAATCAGGTGCTAGGGTGGGACACAAGGTTGGATGCAAATACATGTGGCTCATTTGCTTTAATGATACCACTTATAAATACGGCATTGTAAAGTACCAGAACAATCACTTCTGAAGCAATGGTGCTCACAAACTAGATGCCTTTATTACATTTACATATAGAATCATAGAATGGTTTAGGCTGTAAGGGACCTTAAAGCTTGTCTAGGTCCAATAATAAATAGGATGCAAAATAACACCTAAGAGTAACATATACATGATCTCAAAATTGTACATACCTGCCTGTGCTTTCAATCGTGGGCAACTGCAGGAGGTCACTAGCCAGTCCTTTACATGTTCAAACAGTGTGACCCCTATACAACAGGCTGCCTGCATGGCTTCTCAACAAGAACATCCTGTTTTTCTTTAGTAGCCTACTAGACTTGTTCTTCTGGTCACTAATGTTTTAGCTCAGCTTAGTCACACGGTTTTCTCCTAGGGTCATTGGAAATCAAAAGAGTCCACTAGAAGATAATATATGTATCAATAATATACCCTGGCAACTGTGTGTTGTCTATACCTACAAAATTATGGCAATATTGCTGGCATACAATCATGTTTGTTTAATTGTACTACAAGGGAAATAAATCCATTGAAAACCTTAGGGATTTTTTTGGTAGCTAAATGGAAAATGCCTTACTCTTCACCAAGTTATTAGCAGAAACTTCAGAAGATGAGTGCCTGTAGGTACTGCTGACCTTTCGTGCTGAGGTGGTACATCACCAGAGAAAACTCAAGGATCAGAAAAAAACGTAAAGGAGTACAGGACTGGAGAACAGGTAACATTCAGTTCTATGTAACGTCTATTCAGCTACAGTGAAAAGGCATTTTAGAAAGAAACAAGCTGCTCAGAGCTCACATTACCTTTGTGCTATTACTGGATTAAAAATGTTGCATGCTTAAATGCCTTCTTGAGAAATGCTGGTAAAAAATGCTAGCTAATACTTTTTTATGTCAGAGAGAGGCAAAAAGGACCTTGATTTAAAGAGATAATGTCAATTTTATGGTCACTTATAAAGAAATTATTGTAAATTAGGTTCAGATCAAATATCTCTGAAATTCTCTGACAAGTGTCTTTTTTTTTTCCCTACAAAAATTTTGCAGCTGCCTCTTTTAATTCTCTTTCTTTTTCACTTCCTAGGCATGGTGAAAATCAAAAAAAAAAAAAAAAAAAAAAAGCAGGAGACCAAGCTGCCTACAGTCAAGCTCAGTGCACATTGTTAATGTGATGGAGGACATGGTATGGGTGAAACTGTAAGCACAGCAGGAATTTCACTAACCTGAAAACCAGGTGTTTCTCAGTGCATACCATACATAAAAATGTGTGTCTGTAAACACATAGAAAGAATTTAAAAGGGTTAATTAATGACTGAAAATTGCTTTCTGGTTAGAACTGGGGCTCTAAGTTGTGTTTTCAGGCAGAAGTCTGATGTTCAAGTTTACATACTGCCTAGCATTGTACTGAAATGGGAGCTCTGCCATGAGCTTTATGTTTTGCACTGACACAGAACAGCTCAGGGTGAACAAGTCTGTTATTAATGTATTGCTCAAAGGGAGACTGAAAACACAATGAATGTAACATATTTTTGGCCTTAAAGAGGAACACTGAGAATCCTCTGTGGCTGGAGGACATAGATATGCAGCATGATGGCCCATGCTCTGTTTCAGGAATAGGCTACATAGAGTTACTTTTCTTTTATTCCTAAATAAATTTTTATTCTCTGCCCAGATGTTTTTTTACCTCTCTGGAGATGATTCCCTCTCTCTTCTAGGTTACATAGAATAGCAATTCTCTTGCAGTTCAGGCAAGAGAATGATGCATCACAGTTAAAGATGGTAAAGGTTTGCCATCTGCTTGCCTAGACAGTTCAAGGTAGTTTTGAGACTTAATTCTTGCACACTTGTGAAGCCACGGTTCTTTGGTGGCTGAAAAACCAGATATTCAGGCTATAGGAGAGACCCTCATTGGCCAGCGGACCTCTCCTGATGCTATGCAGCACTTGCAATTGAGTAGGACAAGCAGTTATCTAACAATCTCACCCCATTAGTTTTCCTCTTCCAAAATGAGTGCCGTGCTCACCTTAATTTGTTTATGAGAAGGCTGGCTGATAGAACTGAATGAAGTTAAGAGTATTAGCTGTGGTGGAATACTCTCCTTCCTGGCTCAATGCTCCTAAGTGGAAGTCTGTTTCTGCAGGAGCTTCCCTTTGTGCCCAGCAGCAGGTCTCGGCTTTAGCTCCAGACCCGACAGTTCTGACCCTATGGACAGCACAGTTGCTGTGTACACAGCTGATTGCAGGGAGCACCGAGATGTGGGCAGCACTCAGCTGCTCCAGCACATGGAAATGCTAGAAAACAGCCTGGGGGGGGGTCACCCCATCCACAGAGGAGAGCTGAAACCAAGTTTCTGGGACATCACTGCTTCCCAGTGAAATGGCTTCTGGAAACCTGGGAAGGAGGAAATATCCCAAACCTACCAGGAATCACTTGCAGATGCTAAGGGCTCCCATTAAGTGTCAAGCATGACTCAAAGAGGTGGCGGTCCTGCAACATGCTCAACACCAGCAGTCAGAAAGCAAGAGTGCTCCAGCTGTCCCTGAGGAGACTTGCCATGAGAAGGAGTGTGAAATCACCCAAATGAGGTCTCCTAGGTGCATGAATCTAAGTGAATGCTTTGGTCTTAAATACCCAGCTTTCTGGGCTGTGAGATGGCCAAGCCACATCTGACCACAGGAAGGAGGTTGTGGCCTCTGGCTTGTACTGCTGCTCAGTTGGGTAGTCAACCTTGCGTCCTCTCCCAAGCTCTTTCCACCCCTATGTTTCCCCAGCCACATGAGCATCGTGATGGTATGGGGGCTTGCTGGTTGTGCTCCAATGTCTTTCACAGGAAGGGGAGCCTGTGGCCCAGTGGCTTGGTTTATCTTGCTGGGAGAGCCCATTGGTTGGATGCCTGTAGCACATTTGGAGTGTGAGCCCCAGAGCAGCAACATCATTGCAGCAGTTGAGGTAGGAAGGGGCTTTCACGTGCTTAATGTGATTTCACAGGACCATAGCCAGGAGCTGCAGTCCCTCTCTTCCTTGCCTTGTGTCAGATACACACTTCTCCTCTACATGGAAAGTTATAAAGCAAACTCATTGCTGGCAGAGGAGTGAAAAGGGAGCCAGTCGACTGTGACTCTGTTTTTGTCACTCAAACCGATGATCTTCTCTGTTGCCCTGCACCTGGAGCAGGGAAATTTTGTTCGTCTTGTTAAAATTCCACACACGCACACTGCCTTGCTTATAAACTGAAACCCAAGTTGGGATCCTGCTCATTTCCTCTCATCTTTGCTGGGCTTTGAGAGATGTTCATGAGTTCCTGATGGCAAAACTCAACTTCAACAGGCCAGCATGAGCCTTTTTGCATCCTCTGCTGTGCTGGTTTTCTACCAGCAATTAGCTTCTTCCTAAAACCAATGGAGAGAAATCATGTGCGGCTGCTGCTGACACTGCAGACTCTTCATCTCACCTAGTACGATGGGGGGGAAAAAAAAGATAAAAAGGTTGTGTAAGTCTGTATTTGAGCACCTATCTCCTCAGATACAACATCTGTTTCCCTGCAAGCACAAAGAAAATGGGTGACTAACATGTAGCTCTGCTGCTCAGCAGCTGGCCTCCTGATCCTCCTCCACAGCGCTAAATGTGTCCCTGGCAAACAGGAGGTTGAGATTTTAAATGAGGAATTAATGAAAATGCACTCTTTTCTTGCTTGTTGTCCCTTTAAATTCAGTTTCCATGGAAACGGGTCTGGAGAGGCTGCCTGGAGGGAGCCAGGAGAGATATCTGCCTGGCCACCCTCCCCTCTGGGTTGCCAGCTGAACCACCCCAATTGCCAGGCTCCTACAGAGGTTTTTGTTATTGTTGTTTATGCCTGGAATAGGAGCAATGGCTCCTCATGGGCTCTTCTCTAAGAGTGGAGGTGGTCAGTCATGCTGCTGTCATGGGGCCCTTGCAAGCAGCACTCCTCTCCTTCCACCATGCGCCTGGTGGACCGAACCTGCTGCAATGCCGCCTTGCTGAAAATGTTATCCCTGTTAGCATCATCAATTCCACTGCTTTTCTTTGTTAAAAGTGGTGGTGCGTGTGACGTGAGCACACAGACTGAGCTGGGAGCATTGCAGAGGGACAACCCTGTCATTAATTCAGTGTTTGTCCTAGGGGAAAATTTGAGACCCCACCCGAAGTACTGCATCCAGCCCTGGGGTCCCCAGCACAAGACAGACATGGACCTGTTGTGTTGAGTCCAGAGGAGGGATACAAAAATGCTCAGAGGGCTGGAGCACCGTGGAAATAGGCTGGGAGAGTTGGGCTTGTTCAGCCTGGAGAAGAGAAGGCTTATTGTGGCCTTTCAGTACCTAAAGGTACTGACTTTTTATCAAGGGCTGTACTGGCAGGACAAGAGGGAATGACTTTAAACTGAAAAAGGGTAGATTTAGATTAGATATAAGGAAGAAATTCTTCCCTGTGAGGGTGGTGAGATACCGGAACAGGGTGCCCAGAGAAGTTCTGGCTGCCCCATCCCTGGCAGTGTTTAAGGCTAGGTTGGATAGGGCTTGGAGCAACCTGGTCTAGAGGAAGGTGTCCCTGTCCATGGCAGGGGGTTGGAACTAGATGAGCTTTAAGGTCTCTTCCAACCCAAGCCACCCTGGGATTCTAGGAAAATCATATCACTAAGCCCCTCATTTCATTACCAAGTTGTTTAATACCAGCATGGGGAACAGCATGTATACTAAAAATGGCCTGAGAGCTTTTGGCTGCAGTCAAGGGTGCAGTGTTTCTTGGAGTTATGCTGGAGGACTGTGCTGGGTACAGAGTGCGAGGCAGCATATGGCTGCATCTATAACCATCTTGGATATCCAGCTCTGCCCTTGGGTTCCACTTGGAAGGAATTCATTGGCTTGTTTTGAAAGAATATACTGTCTTATGTATAGCACAGAGAATCAGTGGAACTGGACCCAAAAGCAATTAGTGGAATAGGACCCACTGTAAAGTGATGGTGTTTGTCCATGTACATCCACCCTTTTTCCAGGTAAACAAAACCTACAGGTCGTAGACCTCTCATGTTTGGGGGCTGCCCAGTGCCAGGAATGGTGGCTGTTTTTACCACTATGGAGATGCATCTCTTCCATTTTCATTAGCATTTGAGGAGATGTCTCTGGTGTGTCTGTGAAAGGTTGTCTTACTGAAATCTGAACTTTTAGTGGAAGCTGACTAGCGGTACAAGCTTCATCCACACTCCCAGCTGCATTCTGCAGACAGGAACAGGTCCAGTGCAAAAACAAAAGTAATTTTAAAATGCAAGTGAACCTAATCAGAATAGTTCAGTGTTAGCTGTTGTTACTTCAGATACGCATGAAAGCATTGCTTTCCTTGGTTACCTAGGTGCCTGCCTGTATTTACAAAGACAGGCTATTTATCTGAGATGTAATAATAAGATTGCTTTCTGCAAGCCAGATGAACAATGTCGTACCATATCAGACATACTCCCTGCTTGCTGTTGCTGCAGTCCCAGACAGGGTATGACTTTCACTCTTTCGCAAGCAGACTTCAGGGAGGATGTAAACCTGTACTGGGGAGAAGTCAAAGAGCAATGGGCATGGCCAGAGGTCTAGGAAATGTGACCTATGAGCCATAATTGAACCAACAAGGTTGTTTAGTATGAGTGGAAACAAGACAAAGGGGCAAATCTCAGTGAAGGGATAAAGGAACACTGCAGAGAGGAAGGCAATAAAATGCTTTCCAGGTCCACAGTGGTGTCCCCGGTGCTAGGAACAGAGACGTAAAATAAGGACTTTAAACGGTTACCAAAGCCCAACACCCCCATCTCAAAGCAGGACTGGCAGACGCTTGCTCTTTCCTGATTTAATTTCAGCGTCCGAGACACCATCCCACTTTCAGCCTGTTCCACTGCTTCGCTGTAAGCCCTCTTCGCAGAAAGATAAGCCTAATTCTTCACTTTTTACCTATGGTAATGGATTTACCTGCTTTATTTTTCCTCACTTTTGTGATATCTGGGGCCACTGTGAAGCTTTGACCCTTTTCACCGGAGCCACTCCCAGCGCGCCATTTCCTGCCCACAGGGAACAGCACTGTTACAGTGGTGTCTTCCTCTCCAGACTGCTCCTGTCGTTTCTGTAGAACGTTTGCTGCCATTCTCCAGCATGTTCAGATAACCCTTCCTGTAAAGGGGAGGAGTAGGGTTTGTCACCGACAAGTCGAAGCCTTCCTTGCCGGCAGCCGCGCCGGGGCGGGGACTCGAACACGAGCCCCATCTCTCTGCCGCCGTGCTCCGCGAGATGAGGAGGTTTGTCCGCCGCAGGCCACCGTCTACCGGCGGCGAGCTCCCGGGCGGGTACAGCGGCCGAGGGAGCCGGAAGAACTTCTCGCTTGTGTCGCCCGCCAGCCCCGTCCTGCGCCTTATCACTCCCCGCCATGAGCGAAAAGGGCGAGCTGGACCTCACCGGGGCCAAGCAGAACACCGGCATGTGGCTGGTGAAGGTGAGAAGCCACCGGCGCAACTCTAGGCCCGGCCCTGCACGGCCTGTGGCGACTGGGCCTACCTCACCGCACACGCACCGTGCTCGGGCTGGCGGCTGGCGGGTCCCGCGGAAGAGGCCGGGTGGCAGCGCGGAGTGGGGCCGTTTGGCGCCTGGGGCGCGGCGGGAGCCCGGGTTGCCCGTGTGAGGGTTGCCCGGTGCCCCCGGGCTGCTTTGCCCCCGTTTCTTGTCTGGTGGGTGCGGGGCTGGGCGAGCAGCGGGGCGCGGTGTCTTCCTGGGCAGCTGCTGGGGTACACAGATTCACAGGATGGTTTGGGTTGAAAGGGACCTTAAAGATCATCTAGTTCCAATCCCCCTGCCTTGGGCAAGGGTATCTCCCACTAACATGAAACTCCCCAGGGAAGAGTGGGCTGCCTTCGAGCTATCCTTGGCTTGGGCTTCAGTAGGGGTAACAAACATGGTATTGCAACTTTTGTTTTCCCAAAACTCTCGCAGTCAGTGAAAGTTTGAGTGCTCCCAAATTCACATTCCGGTAAAACAAACAAACAAACAAACCCCAGCAAAATCCCTAAGCAAATCGACACCTTTGTCTCATCACTACAGCTCACCTCGGTGCTAAAGAAGTACAGCTATAGTGAAGGTGCTATGAAAAGGTACAAAAGTCAAAGCCCCTATCTGGTGCAGGGCCACGCTTGCAGCTACTGCCAACTTGTCAGCTCTCCTCCGTGGAGGGGCTTTCTGTCAGGATGGCTTGGTCCCTTCTGCTGGGCACAGCAAGCACTGGTTCAGAAAAGAAGAGACTCACAGCTGAGGGTGGGGGAATATGTGCCCTATCTCCCTTCTTGTCCTCTGTGGATTTGCCCCTGTTTTTCTAGTCCTGTGTTTGCTCTGTCTGGGAAGAAACTGTAGTCTCCTCCTCGTCCGGTTTTGGGGATATAAGGAACAGGCTCAGACCGTCAACTTGAAAGGCTCTGTGAGGACATGGTAGTACCCAAATACTGGTCCTGGGTAGTGAAGGGCTGTGGCACAATCATATTTCAGCTACCAGAATATCTCATTGTGGCCCATGAAAATGGTGGGGAGTTTGAGCCTTGCTTTGCTATGTAAAAGTTCTGGTGGTGGGTGGGTCGTTACATCTGGCTTCCTCTTTCATACTGACACCTGAATGTCTGGTTTTGTGAAACCATAATGAGCACTCCATAGTGCTCTAATTGTAACAGCTTATCCAGGACAGTAAAAATGAAAGCTGACAGCAGAAAGCTGCAGAAGTATATCATGACATCCTGAGTGACAGGATGATAAATGGCAGATGAAATTCAGAGTCAAAAAGTGTAATCTGATGTGCACAGAGAAAAACTATCCTAATTATACATACACAGCAATTGGTTCTCAGCTGGTTGTTGTCATTCAGAAGGAGGTTTAGGTTTTCAGTAGATGTGGATAACTCCCGAAGAATGTTGTGTCAGATGAGCAGATTCAACATTAGGCATGATTGCAAAAAATATAGAGAACAAAAGAGAAAATATTGTGCTGTCATGTTGCCTGTATCTTGAATATTGTGTATAGTTCTGATCTCATCTTCCCCATTGTGGAAGTTATAAAGTGGACCTCTATAACCTGTATAGAAGCAGTACAGAGAAGTGCACCAGGGATGATCTGAGGAACAAGGAATGGTGGCTATGGAGGAGACTTCTATATATGTTGTTACCTGTCAGGCTGGCAAGATGATTGAAGTGGAAATCTTACAGAGGTCTGAAGACACAGGTGAATAAGGAAGAAGTGAGTAGGGAAGAGTCAGCTTGGACGCAAGACTTAGGGGTGTGTCAATTCATCTGATGGGACTCAGAGCAAACAAAGCGGTACCATTTTGCACAATACATAGTTAAATTTTGGAAGCTGTGAATGTCAAAACTGCAGAAGCCTAGAAAGCCATTGGACAAATTCAGGTGGGAAAATCATATTGAGAGGTTAAAAATAAATATGTTTCCATACCCCTAGGTTTCTGAGTAGAAGATCCTAGAAATTAGAAGAGCATGTTGGAGAAATACCTTTTCTTCTTATGTTCTCCTCTTCCTCTGAAGCGCCCACTGTTGACTGCATTTGGAGGCAGGGCCCTGAACTTGCTTGGCTTTTAGGCTGATACAGTTTGGTGTTTCTTGAAGCAAGACAGGAATTTTCAGGCACGTCTGTGCTTATGGTTGATGCCACTCAGCACAGAGCCTGAGAAAACTGGTCTAAAAGGGACACTTAAAGATTGCTGTTCCACGTAGGTGTTTATCTAATCCTTCATGCACATGATCTGAACTTATAATTTGTCTGCTGCCTTGTATAATAATGATGATTAAAAAAATATTACAAAGTTGCTAATGTTAATAGCCATAGCAAGGGATGTGCAGGATTTTATCTTATGAATTTCTTCAGACCTGAACTTGGAAACAACCATGCTTGTTACTAGGACCTTCAATACATGAAGAGGCATGACAGTGTGTAGCACCTGTACTTTTTTTTCTTCTTCTGGATAGGGTAATAAGGCTGAAATTATCCTTTGTTTGAGGGAGAGAGCAGTCAGTTCTGCTGGAATAAAAAAATCTAGTTTATTTAATTTCGTTTTAGTTTATATTGTGCCAGTGCAGGAAGTATTCCAGAGAGACTACTTAACAGGCAAAAAGCCATGTAGTGATGAGTCTTTTAGAAGCATGAGCAGTAAAAGAAGGTACTGGCAATTGAGTTGCTTTAGTACAAACCCAGAAAGCAGCTCAAATATTTTTTCTGTATTTTCAGTGAAAGCTAAGATAAGGAAGTATTATGAGAACTGTTGGTTATGTACTTGTGATAAAGTAAAGCTCATTTAGTGTTAGCCATTAGAATTGTTATTTTTTTTTTTATTCCCTGTGTGGTGGTTTGAATTCTTTCTTTATTTAATCTGTTGCATTGATCTATATTTGGAAAGATGATATCTTTATATAATTTCTTTTTTGGATGTTCAAAGGAAAATGAATACATAGATACTGACATCAGCCTTAGTTTCTGATGTACATACTGCATATGGATTGCTATATAGAGAAAGGACTGATTTAATTTCACACATAAAATTGGAAGTGGTTTGTTACAGAGAGGGGCTGCTTTGTGTTTTTTGTTCCAAAGGCAGATAGAAAGCTATGAATAAGCTGAAAGATGCGTGGAGCAGGGGCCCTCATGTCATATCCTACCTGCAGGGTGCCTGATGTACTGGAGGCCTGGTGTTTGTGTGATATGAATAGCAAGTAGAAAGCAGCGTGTGAAGAGGGCTTGGAGTGATGCTACTTGGTACGTCAGATTTCTTCTCATGATTAAGCTGTATGGGTGTCTGAGAGAAGAGTGTTCTTACCTACAAATCCCACAGTAAAGGCCACTTGTCTTGAAAATGTTTAATAGCCCTTTAGTATGTGAGGTGCTCTGTCCACAAGGCAGTCTTTCTGTGGGTATATATTCTTCAAAATCCTGCTGTGGGATCTTCGAATATTCTTCCTGCTCTTTCTGTGCAAGCTGGTCACCCTTGTTTTCTGTATGTTCTTTCAAGGAGTATTAAGAGCTTGAAACCAAGCTGTTCTCCAGATGTTAAACTTCTGTTATGCTAAAGCTAAAAGAAAGTGGCAAATTATCTACAGTGTATAAGACTATTTAATCATTCCTGTGATTGTTTACGCCACTAGTGTGGAGCTACCAAATTTAACGTGGTTTTGAGAGAACCATCTGATTTTAGCAGAAGTATCTGTGTATAGACGTAATCCTTCGATCACAGTCCTTCCTATCCCTTTTTCTTCCCCTGCATAGCCCTTGACTGCAGGTAAGCCAGCAGAAAGATTATTAATTGCATTCTTTGAGACCATTTCCCATGCAGCTGAAAGAAGTAGTACTAATCTGCAACCTCTTAATCTGAAAAAAATCCCTGTCTGACTACATTACGTAGCAGGTCAGTGATTTTAATAGCATGGGAGTCCTTCAGTCTTTGTCCACTCATACTCAGTGTGTGTCTACCTTATGACGTGGCAATATAAATTAGATGCAGATTAGGTGCAAGCACATAGTACTATTTCTATTGAGTCAATTAGAGTGCATGTCATAGCATTTATCTTGGCTTTAGAAAGAAAATGATATCTGATCTGGCATGAATTCAGTAGAAAATCCACTGTAGAAAATTGCCACCTTGAAACCTGTGGGAAAAAAAGAATCTTTATTGATGGATTGTGCCAATTCATGGATTTCTGTTGTGCATTTGTGGCATTTTTGACCCACTGTTAGGACTTCATGAACACCTGGACTGACATTAAGTTTGGCTGAGCAGATGGAGGACCTCCGGATTTTTGTAGCTATTCCACAGCGCTTCATAGGGTACTGTGAGACCAAAGAAAGTACTATGATGCTTTCTGAGTTTTTTTTGAAGAACAAGTAAATGTAAGTTGCTGTTTGTCAGCAAGTTCTTGGAACAAGCTCTTTGCCTTCTGAGCTGTGCAGTGGAGCTTGGCTTATTTTTACTCTATGCAAGACTATGATGTGCCTCTTTGCTACTTGAAACAGAAAATGCCACAGGCATAGCTTAGTACTTTCTCACTGTCTGTGTCTCGCACCATTTTTCTGTGTGGACACAGATGTTTTCAGTTGCTGTGGACTGTGTGAGCCAGAAAAAACTTTTCTGTACCAGTAAAGAACATTGCGGCAAAATTACAGATTGTGTATTTATCCTGATGTGTCATGAGCATATGAATTAAAAAGTTAGAAAGTTCCTGTACTGGAATACTGTAGTATGTGGCATTGGAACAGTAAATGTTTTTCCTTTTAACAAGTCACTGTTTTGCTAGGTGCTGAGACTACTGTAGGTCTTTAAAATGATCTCACAGCAACTGCTGCATCTTTATTAGAAAGTGGTTAGAAAGAAAGAATAGTAGCTTCTCTTTGGCTGCTTTCAGCTCTTTCCTTTAGAAAAAAATCTGTAGGTTTCATATCACTTGAATGTGTTACATTTGAACTAGATGTGAGATTGTCCCATATTGCCTCAGGTCTGTGTTCTATCCCTTGATGTGCCACAGTACTTCTATGTCTAATAGCTTGTGTGTAGGGGAAAAACTGCTCCAAGCTCTCATTGTTGTGCTAATATGTCGTGTCCAGTCTTTATAAACAGCCATCATAGAAAAGACGACCAGAATTGCTGAATGATGGTGATAGGGAAACTGTGATCTTCAAATCCATGTGATCTGCAAAACATTGCGCTCTGTGCGTATAACTGAGAGAGCTGTCTTCTTGCAAGAAAAGGTAGACATGGCTACAACTTGATGGCATGCAGTGAAGCGCAGAAGATAGACAAGTTCCTTGTTCCTCTGGGGATAAACTGCTTGAGGCTTGAGGTGCCTTGCTAGGGCTGGATGCATGGACATATGAGCTGAGCTGAGAACCTCCTCTGTGGGCAGGCCACCTTTTGAACTGTGCACTCAAGTACAAGTGTTGAGATTTATAGGTGTTTATCAGCATTAGCACCTTATATCAGAACAAACACCTATCATTTGATTTCACAAATAACTGTAATTTTTAAGCTTGTCTGTAAGGAGAACCAGGGTAACTCTGTTGAGCATGGGACTCATTCTCCAGGCATTACTCTGTCCAGAAAAAAGAAATGCTGTTGCTGCTGCACAGAGCCATGCATGCATCATCGTGTCTGGGACACATGTGAGAGTCTGAGGAGCATGGGCATACATGGGCATACAGCACAGCGGCAGCAGCAGCAAGGCGCTGAGGCTGGCTGTGGAAGTGCACTGGCTCTTGGGGTGCACTTTACCTGGTAGTAGTTAGCTGGTACTTTTTTGGCCAGGGATTGAAGAGGTTGGCTGTGATTTCACCTGACAGTACATTGTTGGGAAAAAAGGAGAAATGGATCCACTTGGAAAAACAGCTTCCAGCTTGTTCGTTGGTCAAGGAGGTGCCTTTACTGTCCATTATGAGCCCAGGTCATCCAATGCTGCAGGCACCAAAACCTTTGTAACTGAAGGAATTTGTGTGGAGGTATGTCCTTGCAGCTTGTAGTAGCTTTTATTTCTTGGATGTATGAGGTTAAGCAGGGCTGGTTGTTCCTATCCCTGCACTGACTTCTGCTTTGTGCACCCATATCCTGGCCTGCATCAAAAGGAGCGTGACCAGCAGGTTTGAAGGAGGTGATCCTGCCCCTCTGCTCTTGTGAGACCCCACCTGGAGTACTGTTTGCAATTCTGGTGTCCTCAACATAAGAAGCACATGGAACTGTTGGAGCAAGTCCAGAAGAGGGCCACAGAGATGCTCAGAGGGCTGGAGCACCTCTGTTCTGGAGACAGGCTGAGAAAGTTGGGCTTGTTCAGCCTGGAGAAGAGAAGGCTCTGGGAAGACCCTAGGGCAGCTTCCAGTACCTAAAGGGAGCCTCAGGAAACCTGGAGAGGGACTTCTAACAAGGGCGTGTAGTGACAGGAAAGGCGGAATGGCTTTAAAATGAAAGAGGGTAGATTTAGATTAGATATAAGGAAGAAATTCTGTACTGCGAGGGTGCTGAGGCACTGGAACAGATTGGCAAGAGAAGCTGTGGCTGTCCCATCCCTGGCAGTGTTCAAAGCCAGGTTGGATGGGGCTTCGAGCAACCTAGTCTAGTTGAAGACGTCCCTGCTCATTGCAGGGGAATTGGACTAGATGAACTTTAAGGTCCCTTCCAACTTAACCCATCCTATGATTCTGTATTGTCTACTATATTCGGTTCATACTGTAATCTGAAGTGGTCAGGGTAAAAGCATTTAAAGATATACACATACACACTTTATACAGAATTTTAAAATCTGCTTTTTTTGTGATCTGTCTTCTTTTCTTAGGTCCCCAAATATTTGTCACAACAGTGGAATAAAGCTTCAGGAAGAGGTGAAGTAGGAAAACTAAGGATTGCCAAGTAAGCCTTTACTGTACCTTTACTGGTTGCATTTTATAGAAGTTACCTGTGGTGAAATAGATTATGTTGCATCACTTATAATACATAACTCTGTTTCTTGCAAATACTGTGCATATTTCTCTGATACCTGAATCGTACATGCTCATGTAGTGATTATGAAAATAAATCATGTCTTATATGAAATTGTAGTGGGGAGTGGTTATGTGATGTTTGATTTCTTAAACTCAAGAAATATGCACAACTAGCTGGAGAATGTTCTTTAACTTATGTGTGCTATTTTGCTGCTTCTGTTCTCACCTGCTGACTTTTCCCATTTGTTCTTGGGCATCAGCATGACAAAAATAAAAAAAATATTGAGCAGCTCAGGACTGAAGATGAATAACAAAGCTAGAATTTGAATTTGCTTTTTTATCAGGGAAGCTAAAATTGTGGAATTAGATTATGGAAACTAAAACATTAAATATTTTCTTTTGCAGAAATCAAGGAAGAACAGAAGTAAGTAATTACTAAATACAGAGGCTGTGAATCTGTTACATTTTGAATTCTGAAAAATTGTTTAGAACATGCTAGTTTCTATTCATGTTTATTCATGCTGGTTTTCTATTTCATGATTAGAACATGCTGGTCACGTATTTTTTGCTACACCTGTGATGAAGCATTGTACCAGAGAATCAGGAGGCACAAATTCTACCCGTATGAGCTCTGTCCCTGGATTTTCTGTGGTCTCTTTGTTCACTAAGTTTGTTTACCCATCTGTAGCAGCAGTCATATAGCAACCTTCTCTCTAAACATTTTGAGATGTGTTAGTGCAGAACTCTGTCAGAACTAAGAAGGATGACAGTAAAGCAAAAGAAGTTGAGATGGAAGGTTTGCAATTTCAGAAGGTATTCTATTATATATTTGGAATTTGGTCCTACTAAATATAAAGCAAATTGAAGATTGTTCTGCATGCAAAGGTAACTGCTTATATTAGCAGCCTCAGTGAATGAGAGCAACTTCTTGTATCCTTTACAGGAGGTAAAGGAAGTTTCATTACTTAGAATTACTTCAAATGCCACATAGGCCTGCAACTGCATTGGAAGAAACTGTGGACAAAAAAAGTAGCAGAGAAGCAAGTGCTGCATTTGCTGTTTGATTACCTGGCCAAACTCTTTTCAGAATGAGTGGAAAGAGTTCTAGTGGAGGTTTGGATGTTTGGTTGGTCTCTTCTATGCTAGAGTGTGAGCCAACCTTCCTGATATAGTAAGCTCCACACCACAATCTTGATGAGCCACAGAGCTCATTTTGCAGTCTGTGTAGAGCCATGTGGTAAAGAACCCCATGAGAAGAGGTGGCTTCCTAGGGACCCTGTTGCTGCATTGCAGAATGAGGCTATAGCAGAACTTACAGGAAAAGCCCATAACCAGCCAGAAATAGCCCTCTTCAGGTTTCTTGCTGTGTCCTGTACCTAAAGATTCTGGCTACCCAGTCCCCCGAGTATGTCCTCAGCTCCTGTAATGGGTATACAATGTAAATAATAGTAAAAGAACTGTATTTAAGGCTCTGCATGTGATTCAGGAGTCCTCAAACTAATGACACTTGTGGTACATTAGCAATTTTTCTGGAACTCAGCTGTCTGTGTGAAACATTTTAAAGCACTCATACTGAGCAGTGTCTGGAAACCTATTATGCTTTACATTTTAATAAGTAAAATCAAATTGTTCTCTGATTTTAGGAGGAAGTAATCTACAATTTTTTTTAAAGAGGAGTAGATTTTAGTAAGTATATGAAAGCTTTGAATTCTGTATTTCAACAAGAGATCAATATAGTAAGATTCTTATCCCACTCGTTATGTTTTTGCAATTAAAATGTGCTATACTACTTGTGTTTTCTTTCTTTTTGTTTCCCATAACTCATAAAGCTGAGTAATTGAGTCTGTTTAGTAACACTGTGATAATTGTGACTGTTAGGTGTCATTTACTTTGAATGAAGAGCTTGCAAGTATCAATGATATTGGAGGAAAACCTGCTTCAGTCAGTGCACCAAGGGAGCATCCATTTCTTTTGCAAAGTGTGGGAGGACAGACCTTAACAGTGTTCACAGAAACTTCAGTAGGTAAGTTAGAATTCAACTTATTTGTTACAATTCCAGTATATTCTGTGATTCTGTGACATGGTCGTACTAGACTGTACAGTAAGTTCAGCAGACTGCCTTGTGTGTAGCTCTTGTGTGCTGTAAGGTTTTCTACTGAAATTACATGGTTGTATTCTGGATGTTTTGAGACAGAAAGAAGGTGTCTGCAGGGTATATCTCATGGTCTGCAAAAGGTATCTCAGTTTCAGGCGCTTAAGTTTTGGTGTCCCTGGAAGACAAATGATAGTAATACTTTCTACTACTTCTGTCTTCTGTGGGGTGGAAAGCTACAGCATGACAACCTTCTGTTTTTTTGATGTTCATAGGCTGGCAAGTAATTGCTGTAACGTCAGTGTAACATTTTATAAATGAGGGAAGGAGAATTGCAACTCACAGGACAGAGCTAGAATACTTAGTAAGTTTGACCGCCTCCTTTTAAAAATCTAAAGATTTAGTGGCTGAGCACTATGATATTAAAGTACAAAAGCTTGGCTGTCTCAGTTGTGTTTAGAAAGCCGAGCTCTTGCATGTTTAGAAATGCTAGCTTTTATGCTGCAACTCAGGCACTTTTCATTTGTTATCATCCTTTTCCTTGAAACTAATGTAATTGTGTTACTGGTTTTTCACTTAAAAAGAAATTGTATTTTAGAGTGTGTGACTTGGAGCACTCTAAGAATACGGGAGTTTGTAATTCATAGATTACAAATGTGAAAAGAGATAGGGAGCAAGTTTTCAAGAATGTTGCAGACAGTTTAGCCGTGCCTCATCTTTTTTCAGTTCTCTGTGCCTTAACCTCAGAATGCTTGACGGAAGAAAGAGATTTTAGGTGTGAAGATGTATTTAGCATTATTTGGTGGCTTTTGCATGTTTGGCACAAGTCTCATGGGATTTTGATTTCCAAGACACCTTTTGATACAAAATACTGCTTCAAAAACCTCTGATGGTAATTTAAGCTGCAGTGGGTGCATACGCTTAACTAGAATGTGGGGTATTTGTCATTAGTTAGAATGAAGGTCATTAGGATGTTATAATGAGAAGTTGCCCATTTATTTCTGGTTTACCGTCTGTAATACCAGTGTCTCAAAAATTTTAGGTACTTAGAACCTGTCCAATCTTTATGTATAATCAACTAAAAATTTTGCATTTCTTAGCAACTAGAAAAAGTTATTCAAGGACCATGGATCTGTTGAGTAGAAATTATTGTATTAATTGGGAGCAAAGGGTAGTTACTGACATTAGAAATGTTTGGAATGAAGCATGTAATAAGCATAGACCCTGTCAAAATTGTTTCTGCTTGAGGCTAGCAAGCATAACATGCAGTCAGTGGGTTTTCATGAAACTTGCTTAAATGCAAAATGGCTAAAATGTGTTGCTGTTGTGTTAAAGCTGGCATTGGCAGCACAATCAAAAATAAACTTTAATGTGCTTTTCTTGCATGACTTTTTTTGGTTGTAAAGATGAGTATGACACAGATATTCCAAATTCCAGTCAGATTTCTTACAGACACCATGTTCCTGCAGCCACACTCTTGTGTTTAAATATGTATTGCCAGTATGTTTTGAGCTCCAAAGCCAATTTCAACAAGTTTTGTAGTAAATTATGGCTAGTGTGAAAAAACTGGTGTCTGAAGAGTGGAACAAAACTGTATGGCTGTCCCAACTGAAAGGAAGTCTGCTACCCTATTTGATGCCAGAAAGTCCACATGGAAAAAAACACTATAATTATATCAAGCGTGCAAAAAGACTCAATAAAAACTAGCACATCTTTGTACATCAGTCAATCCACAGTAAAATGCAGTCACAGGAAATTGAAGTTCGTTAATTCTTATGTTCACAGACCAGTATTTTTCTTCAAATTAAAATTAGCGTATTTTTGTGAAAAGCGTTTGTAATCTGGTTCCATTTTCTTTTGCAAATTGCACCATGTTACAGTATCAAGATGCCAATTTGAATTGTGGGCCAAAGATTAAGCTGTTTTGGAGCTGCTGCATCTGGAAGGATGCGTTTGAGGAATTATGCAAATGAAATACGAATAAAAAAATGCTTCATGCACTGCTGACCTCAGTCAATACCCTTCTGGAGGACTGAACTTACCTAAAATGGATCAAATGGCATAAACCAGTTGGGTTTCTTCTGTGAAGGGTCTTTTTTGTGGTGGGTTTGTTGGTTTGGGTTTGGTTTGGTTTTTTTCTTCCCTTTTTTTTTCTTTTGAGCACATTAAAAGCCCCAAGATCTATTCAGTGTGCTGTTCTCTAATCCTGGGATCCTTGTGTTATAGTGGCCATCTTTTTTTGATGCTGTTTCAGAAAATGAGTGAGAGCTAACAAAGCTGCCTCTGAAATATTTCGTAATCTTGGAAGGTGCTGCAGGGAGTTTACATATTCTGGATAATTGAGCACTTCACATTGACTTGTCAGGTCACTTAGAGCAAGCAAAAGAGATCAGATTTGACAAGCAGTTCAGTTTTTCCTGCATGATGTA
The DNA here is from genome assembly GCA_009867235.2 of Psittacus erithacus. NCBI lineage: Eukaryota > Metazoa > Chordata > Aves > Psittaciformes > Psittacidae > Psittacus > Psittacus erithacus. Next base: position 24,270 of record WYDI02014711.1, read on the forward strand.
ATTTCTAGACTTCTGAATGTATTTTCTGTGGGTTTTGTTTTGTCTTATCTGAACTTGGTTCAAATACCTGTTGTAGTTGAAAGAGGTCCTTTTGCTCTTACACTGTAAACCTCTGAACCTCCAGTGTTCCCATATTAGTTAATGAACAGCAGCAGTCTCTTTTGAGTTGCCATTTGTTGTGTCCGAAGTGTAATGAATTGCAGTGTGTAGTAGATCTAGGCTAATATAAAGCTGGGTAAAGTGAATTCCATCCCAGATAATTATTAAAAATCTGGTCTATGCTGGCTTTCGCACATAGTGCACTTTCTGTTTAGACTAGCTGTGGGATTTCTCCTGTTTCTATTCTCTTTTGAAATAGCTCTAATGAATAATACAGAGTAAAATACACTCCAAAAGTAGTACTTGCAAAGTAACTCTCTACTTCCTTTGCAAAGCTGCTTGCACATGAGACATTTTGGTTGTCTTCATGGCTGGGCAAATGACTAAGACCTGCCATGGTGTTCCTCAACATCAGTTTAGCAAAGCTGGTGGGAAGTGTGGCTTCTGCAGAGGGATCCAAAGCACAGTTGTCTCTTGCTGTCTAGGCCTTGCTGTCTAGGCTGGTTTCAGTATTATTTCAGCATTAAATATGAACTACATTCTGTTCCATAAACATCACCATATGTACATCAACAGTTGCTATGCAACAATGCTATTTGTGCTTCCAGTCATTTTGTCTTATCTTTGTCATCAGCTATCATAGCTGTAATTTTTGGGTGGGAGGAAAGGAGAGCATTTTGCATATATTTCAATATGTTGTATTGAAGAAAATGATTTTTTCTTATGTGTATGTAGCTAAGAACTACCTAGGGGCCTGATACAGGATATGTTTGGTTAAAATTGTGAGGTTTTTCTGAGCTTCCTACTGGCAGACACCCTGGCATAAGGAAGTGCTATAATTTGACAGCTTCATTCTTGGTTGAAGGAATGGGGACATGCTTTTGTTAAACATTTAACGGCAAACTTTTCTGATTGTGGTTATAAATTAATTCCGTTACTGCTTTAATTGCCTGTTGCTTAATTTTTCTGCCAGCAGGTAGTTTCGGATTGCTGGCTCTAAATATAAATAAAAACCGCAGCTATGTTATAGATAATGATACAAGTTTCTTACTGAGTGAATTCTTAGAAAAAATGTGCTACTAATGTGACTTGGGAAAACACAGACCTTGGCAGGCAATTACATCCCTAGCTGTAAAGGACTGATGGGTGGAGAGGAAGGTTTTACACTGTAGGCACAAATAAAGTATAAGCTATTTCTGTAAAGTTGGGTGAGATGACTCATTTTATTGAAATTTTGAATATATCTTCACAACTCCTTCGTAAGTGGGGTTGCCTTAATGCCTATTTCAGTGACTTTAACTTCCTTCATGCTCATTCCATCATGTGGAAAGCACAAAATGTTCAGAGAATTCCATTGACAGAATGACTAGCAGGCCTTTGTTTCTGAGCGGCATTCATGCATGGATTGTTTCACTGTTTCATGCTTCACAGGGGTTTGCTATCTCTTAACATTGTGTCCTTCTCCAGTTTTCTGAGCCTTCTCTTCTTTCAGAATCTCAACTCATGAAATTCAAATTTTTTTGTATTCCTGTTCAGTAATACGCATAACTCTGCCTGTATACCTTAGAACAGCTCCTTTATTCCCACACTCTTTGAATATTCTTGCCTTGTTTTGGGTTGATGTTTTGGTTTTTTCCTTTATACAGCTTCTCATATATGAAAAGATCCTTTTCTGAGTTTGTTAGCAATCATACCTGCTGTATAATGTCTAATGCACAATTGTGTTTCAGGGAAAACGAATATTCAGAGGGTTTTATTCTGTATTTTGTATATTTGTGTTTTGAAATATCAGCCATTTAAAGAAATGTGAAATGAAGAAACACTATGAAAAATCCCAGAAGGATGTTTCCTTCTTTTGATAAAGCAGTTACTCCTTTAATTACATTTAATTATTTCCAGTAAAATATGTAGTGCTCAGAATCTTGATGCTGTGCAGTATTACTTCCAATCTTATTAGATGAACGTTTGACTTCTCAAATTTCTCATCAAACTACTATTTAGGAAATAAACATCCCTCCTTCATTGTTCTGTCATCTTAGCTCTGCGTGCTGAGGAGTTTTGGTATATACCTGTCTACTTCAACAGGACTTTCCAGTTGCCTCTGTTTGTTCAGGCTGTCCCATAAACACATTCCACTCTCCAAAATGCTTTGGGGTCTTACTTAATGCTTGTTTGTTCCTCTATGTACTTCAGTCTCTTATGGACTGTTAGCACAGAAAAACTTAACAGCAGCCTCATGATCAAAAGAAAGAGAAGCAACAGCAGCCTTTCAGATCTCTGGCACTTATGCAGATTTCCAAATATTTGTGAGGAACATAAAGAAGGTGCAACCCATGATCAGAAAAGCAGAATATGACTCAAGCTAATCTAGTTACAGACAGCGTTTTGATGTGGCAAAATTCTGTATATATTATTGTGATATATGGTCCTTTTAGAAAACAACTGAGAATGCTTACATCATCTCTCTCCTCCATCTCTAAAAGATTGAAATTATATTTATTTACTTCATATGAGTGTTATGAGGTTTAACAAATTACTGCAGAGTATGTCCAGCTGGCTGGCAGGGGTAAGCTGATTTTCTTTTCATTTTTGTTATTAAAAATACAGGCTGTTAATTCCTGTACAAATTTAAACAATTGAGGTTGAATGCACAAAATATATGGTATGTTAGAATGGGCTCAGTGTGATATGAATAGAATTGTCTTTCTGCCTAATTCACTGACTTAAAATGTCTTTATTTCTTTAAGTCTCACTGATTGTGATAAATCCCCTCCTCCCCCCCAAGAAAAAACAACCCAACCCTACAAACAACAAAAAATATCCCAACCAACTTGCTGACATTTATCTGTGAATCTTGCATGTTGTGGAGGAGGCTGAGCAGCTGTAGTCTGCATTGATAAAATATATTTAATAAACAGTAGTACAACTTCCTTCACCTTCTTCATTGTATTAGTACAGAGAAGATTGTTAAAGCAGAGACTTTTTTGTTTTGATTGTGACCTAACAATAACAAAAGCAAATTGTCCAATGATGAGGAAAAAACCACCACTTTATTGCAAGGCTTAAATTTTGTCTGTTTTTTTTTGTCTCTGCTGTTGAGGGCAGATTCTGTTAATTCATATAAGCAAGCACATGCACTCCCCCTGTAGACATGACATACATTTATCGTTATTTGAGTCCGAGATGCTATTAGCAATTTTGAAGTATGATGTCTTATGCAGTAGTTTTGGTCAGGTAGCTAGTCTTTCATTGAAGCAGAATTAAAAAGAAACAGTTTTGAATCCAGCTGCGTCGTACATCTCAGTTCAGTCAGGGGTTGATATCTTAGTATGTTTGCACATTCCTCCTTAATGTCCTCTTTGCTTCTTGTGTGTGTACTAAATGTTTCCTTGATTAAGTTATAGCTGAGTTAGGATATTGGTTAGGTAGTAACATTATGTTCTAAATGTGCTAAATGCACACAAAAAATAATGTCAATGAAAAGATACATGTTTTTCTGTAAACAGGCTATCCTGCGTTGTATATCTGAAAGTTGGCAGGGATCTTAACTTGCTTTGTGAATCCTCATGGGTGGGAAGAGGCCATATAATGATGTTTTCTTGTTGAGAAAGCATGTTGCCTTCAGCTGCTAAGACAGCTACTGGTAAAGAAAGAAGGATCCCTGCTTTTTCCATTTGCATTAGTCCTCAGGCTGTCAGCCATCTCAATGAGAAAACAGGGCTATAAGCTGTGAAAGCCAGAGGATCAGTGGCAAGAAAAAGGTTTTGTAAAATATTTTGTGTTTTCAGTTCTGTTAATACCCAGCTTGTATATGGCAGAAATGATCAAACTAACTGAACTCAAAATTTACTGAGTTTGAGCTATAATTCACTCCTGCCTGTAAGTAAATAGTCTGTAATGATAGCTGTGACATGTCTGAGTTGAAAGCTAAGGACAAGTATATTTTACCATTTTTAAACTGTATTTCAGATAAGTGAGTGTTCTTCTTTATTCTCTACCTTAGAAGATGTGTAAAAAGGAGAAATACAGGAAGAGCAGTCAAATTTCAGATTGAAAAATTATGTAGGGGTTTAATTTCATAGGGCTGGTAAGTATTAGAACTCAGTTTACCAAAATATATTCACCGGCTGCCATTTCTTGAAATGTGAGATTGGAATTTCGTGCAGAAAGCTGTTTCTGAATCTGACTCTGCCATTCACCTGGCTGATCATCTTTTGGCAAGTCACTTTCGAGCACTTATGTCTCTTTTTTTCCTTCATGCATGCTTCTATTCTCTGTCCTGTGAAACAGGAGATGTTTTTGATGATGTGGGTTTTTTATTTCCTAACCTGCTGGGCTGTAGTAACATTTGAGGGCAAATGATAAGAAAGGGAGTCATAGAATCGCAGAATGGTTTGCCTTAGAAGGGACCTTAAGATCATCCAGTTCCAACCCCCCTGCCATGAGCAGGAACACCTTCCTCTAGACCAGGTTACTCAAAGCTCCGTCCAGCCTGGCCTGGAACACTACCAGGAATGGGGCAGCCACAGCTTCTCTGGGCAACCTGTGCCAGTTCCTTAGCACCCTCACAGAAAAGGATTTCTTCCTAATGTCTAATCTAAATTTACCCTCTTTTAGTTTAAAAGGAACCCTTTGTCCTATCACTACATGTCCTTGTAAAGGGAAAGATTGAAGAATTCTTATGTGATCTGCAGAAAGGGTAGGGAAGGGGTTGGTCAAGTTAAAAAATTCACCAGTGCCAATTAAGAGCATTCTTTTGCAGAAGCTTGAATTTTTTTTTTTTAGTTTTTAAATACCCCAAAATAATATTAATCTGTCCAGAGTGTGATAAATGGATACTATCCATCGCTTAAGCATAACTCTACTACTGATTTTGTATAAATGTGTAACTTCATTCTTGCACAGCTCAGTGAGAGGCGTAATGGAGTTCTCTCATTGAAGTTGTGAGTTTGGGCGCTAAAGATTTTTATTTTTTTGCTCCTGGTAGCAAATTATCCTTTAGAAAACAAATTTATAAACGTCAGTCAAACCCAGTGATTGTGATTTTATCATTCACCTTTCTTTGCTTTGCAACCCACTTTGTTATTCCACATAATCAACACAGAAACATTATGATTCCTTTTTTGTTCATTTGTTCTTTCTCCAGAAAGCCAACCTGAAGAAAAATCTGAAAGCAGCAGCACTGGTGAGTATGGACACTTTCTTTGCAACACTTGAGAAATTAATTATGACTGCAGCTTTTCAGTTCTACTTTTCAAGAAAAAGGAGTCTTTTTTTTGTTGTATTTGGAGGGTAGAATATCATAAAATTGAAATATGACTTCATAAATTGATCATTTGCTGTGATGAAATGCTTAAATTACTTATATTTTTTTATTTAAAAGAAGGGGAGTAAAATTATGAGGGAGAGATTTAGAAATGTAATGTTCTTTGAAATGTTATTTTAGATTATTTTCTTTATTCCTTAACTTTTTTCTTTTTTCTATGTTCATTGACTCTATTTTTCAGTTTGAGTTCCTTCCTCTCAATTGGAAAGTCTGTGGCAAATTTCCAGATCTTTCATTGTTTGATTTTAATTGCACAGACTAAGCAGTCGGGGAAAAAAATGGTGTTGTAGTATTGTACTTTATTCAGTTTTTCTAATAAAAATAAAATTCTTGTGAAAGATTTATGAATTCTTTGGAAAGACTCAAAAATGGTTAGTTCCCTGATATTGCCTCCCAGTTACATATTAGTCAGTCCAATGATATCTTGGGTAGAGTTAAAAATTCTAAGGGTGCTTCTCAAACTGCAGTTGCTGCAGTGAAAGTGTTGGGATTTTTACACAGTTCAGAGGAGTAAATTAAAATATTGCCCTTTGGTTGGTATTTTTGTGTGAAATGGGCAACATGCTTATTTCGTGTAGGATAGCAGCTTCAGGAATCTAAATATTTTGTTTCAGGTCTGTGCAGGCTTCCTTTATAGCCACTGAGGGAGATAGTTCCAGAAAGTCTTATTCTAACATAGGTATATCCAAGTGCAATTCCCCAGCAGCTGGAGCAAGGCTCTCTTTGGGGCTATATGTTCCTAGCGCGCTGCTCCCTCCTCTTTTGCTAAATCCTTTGGGCTTGCATTACTGAAATTCCCAGATAGGTACACAACAGCATGAGAATCTTATAGTGTCAAGTAGTATTTAATAAAAATCCCCTTTTCTACTTTTGTTAAAAAGATGTTTCAAAAATATCATTAAACGTAGTCCCGCAAGTAAGTGCCAGTGTTAGCAAGAGCCTGTGAACATGGGAAACTAGACACAGCTAATATAAAATATATAGACAAAGCTCAGTTTTGTTAGTAGAAGGATTACCTCTGATGCATACATATTAGATAGTATTGGAAGTGGACTGACACTCGTAAGTGGTAATGGCAGAGGTAGCAGATGGACTGGGAAAAGTCTCATGCCTTTCTTAAAAAGCTGTTCCTAAGCAGAAGAGTAATGATAGTGGGTTTTCAAAATGTCTTCTTGAAAGTAGTTTTTTGGACACTTTAACATGGAGATACCTGTTTTTTCTAATATTTTTTTATTTGAATTTCATTTCAGCATCAAATACTGTCAAAAGTATATACTTTGTATCTGGCAAAGAGTAAGGGTTGGGTTTTGTTTTATTTAGGATGGAATTCTTTATAATATTGAGATTCTTTTTATTACACTGGCTTAAGCATATCGAAAGACTGGTGTTAGAAATGTTATAGCCTGTAGACTTGTACTGAATCCACAGTGTGTTTTATAGCTTGCCATTTTCCCAGTTACTTATCGAAATCTGGTCACTCTGGTTATATGTTAATCGTGGTGCAGTTTTAAGGTTATCAAGGGCTACTTCTAGAGGTTAGCTTTTATCCCTTGAAACCTGAGACTCACTGCTGTGGGATATCTCAGGTAAAACAGGTCTTGAGAGATTAACTGCTAAAATGAATCAGAATTTTGACACTTACATTGCATTTCTCTGATGTCCCTTAGTTGTAGGGGTGCACCCTTGGTTTTGCTTCACTTTTGGAGTTTTTATTCTGTTTGGGTTTGCATTCGAATGATTGTCTGCTCTTCGCTCTTGGTGTCTTCTTGTTCTGCAAATACTGTGTAAGATGGTCATGTGTTTAGTTGTTTGTATTTTTGCTTTGGTCAGAAGAATGAATTACTGTATGCTGGAGGCTATTTAAATATGCTGACAAGAGGAGTGCTAAACCCGTTTGATGGAATCAGGCTGGTTGTGAATTCAGTTTCTGAGTAAATGGTAGGTGGTTACACTGCAGCATTTAAAGGAGCACTCTCAGCCATCAGTTGTACTTACTTGCCTATTCATTTTTTTTCTGAAAATCATCATGAAACTCAGATGACATTTTCAAACTACCTCTCAAGTAATTCAGGTTATGGAGTGCTCCATTTTGCTGTTAATCTACTTTATCTTGGACTACATAAGTACTTTTGAGGCAAAGATGGTATCTTTTATGCATTTATGTAGCATTTAAGTATAAGAAGACCCAGATAACTGCTTTTGGGTATTACTATAATAAAAATATGTAAGGTTTATGTGTAGTTAGATAGTAGATAAAGGAGGTAAATGAGGTAAATAACATTCAGAAATCCTTTGATTTACATGCTTAAGAAGTTCCCCGACATTTTTGCATTCGTACTGTAAATCTTCAGAATTTTTTAAGTCGTAAATTGTTAGTATTAATTGTGACATTTTAAATCACAGTTATTGTCACGATGGTTGTAAACCACTTACCAAAAGGTGAGATAGTACCAGCATTGCTATTCTACTTGATACCATTTGGAGAGAGATGATGTGATCCTGGGTCAGTTCCAAGGTTGGATAGCTGGTATCTTGTCCTTGGAGGTGGTCAATAGCAGATGCCTTGGGAAGAGTCTAAGAATGATGTGAAAACACAGTGATACCTCCCCAAAATACTTCTTCCAGCCTTTAATGATTCACAGCTCAGAGAGATCCAGAGCCAGGGGTGATAGTGTTTTATTTAACAGGTCCTCATGGATTTTCCTTCTGTGAAATATCCCTGTTCGTTGAGCCCATGTAAACCTTAAGTATCCATAATATCTCAAATGATGCTATGGTTGTAGTCAGAATATTCAGGAATTAAGATATACGTGGAACAAATTTACTGAAACTAAGTTTGAGCTCCTTTCACATCATTTTAGGTCCCTTTTTCCATAGACAAATCCTATTTGATTAGTGCTTGTGATAAACAGTGCTTGGTGATTCAGCCAGTATTCTTTAGTGCCTGAAGGCTGGTTTCTGTCTGACGGGAAAGGAGTGTAGCAAATTGCACACTCAGCTAATGGAAAAGAGAAATGAGAATTGTCTTTGCGTGTTTCTATATGATGATGAGCAAGTGATTTAAACTCAAATATGTATAAGTAGTTCCTGTTTGCATATGGCTTTGCTTACACCTGCCTGTAGGTGCTATTGAAGGTGACAGAAGTTGTGAATACCAGTCGTTTGTGACAGTTAAAGTGTGACATGCTCCTCATCTCTCCCCAAATAAAAATACCCAGAAGCTGCTGTTGTGAGCCTGTGTAGTGTGTTAAGAATGATGTAAGGAAATGCCTTCTCAGATAAGAGCAAATGTAACTAGGTACTGTCCTTGTGCAAGTGTGTAAGTGAAAGTTGCACAGGCAGCAGTTGATTATAATGTTACCTAAGCTTTGAGAATGTAGTATTGAAAGCGCAGCATTGCTTTTGAGGGGGGAGTGAGATGCATGGGGAGGTATATCAGCTCTGCATGCAATGTACAGATGCGCCGCCTTCTTTAAGAATGTATGCATCAGGGGGTGTTATGTGCAACCTACCATTTGAAATTCCTGAACCTTCTTCAAGACAACTGAACTCCTGGTGTATCCAGATTTTATCTCTTAAAGTCTCTAAGTTTATAGCAAATAGCAGCCTTCAGTTCTTAATGTGTGTTAGGACAAGGTGTTAGCCATCTCTTTTCCTTAAAGCTGCCAGTGAGTAGTACAAGTGCCTTCTAGTGAATGGAGAGCACCATTGGGATCATTTCTGAATTTACATTGGTTAAAAGGAATAAATTATCTGAGCTGCTGCAGACAGTCCAGTGTGAATCTAGTATTAAAATGTTGCCAATTGTTAATGTGCACTTGCAGAGACAAATATGCACTCGAATTGTCCTTAGATGACACTTGCTTCATTTTTTGGTGTTGCAGTCAGGTTGTTGATTGTACATGTATCAGAATATTTGAAATTCAGTGTAAGCACATTGGTAAACACTGAACTGCAAGCGGCAAAATCAATGGTTTTTTTGTTAAAGACACAGAGTTCTGACATTAGGACACAGGACTGTATAAAGCTGCTAAATGCACATTTGATTTTCTTTAAAGCAGTTAACATTAATTTTACTTCAGAAGTGAAATTCTAACTGAAAAATTATCAGGAGGGTTAAAACAGTAATTCTTAATTTAAATACTAGCTTGCATCTCAGTGTTGAAGATAACTTAGTTATGCAATCTGACATTTTCAAGCCACAGAAAGATTTTTGTCTTGAAATTATAACTTGTTCTGTTGGCAAGTAAATGCAATAAAACTTAAAGTACAAGCTTCCCAGTATTTTTCCAGGAGCCATAATGAGTAATGATGCTCCATTTGTAGCTGTTAAAACACACAAAGAAGCAACAGTTCCTGCTTTAAGGTGTATGTACCCAGTGTCTATCATACTGGTTGTAATACATATATATATTAAAAATCATGTAGTCATAGAATGGTTTGGGTTGGAAGAGACCTTAAAAATCATCTAGTTCCAACCCCCCTGCCATATATACTAAATATATATAATACATATATAATTATATATATTAGATATACTGGTTATAATAAATATGGTGAAGAAACAGGGAAGGTGCACTGGTAGAACAGCAAAAAGGATATGGATTTAATGTAGGTCAACGCTAACTGGAGTTAAATTTTTTAAGAACTGCCTTTGTGTGGCCTTTGTGTTCTTATGGACTAGCTATTTATTTTAGTATACTGTAGGAATATTCTAACTTTTATATTTGCCTGGGTGGCACTGATGTATGCATTGTCATGCAGCCTCTATCCTGAGAACAGTCCCCAATGTAAGTCAGTGGGGGTCAATCCCAGAAACCTGTGCTGTCCTTCAGTGATGTCTGCGTCCAGCTTGTTGAAGTACTGCAGTAAGCAGAAGTGTGCTGTTGGCTCGTATCAGAGTTCTTGGTCTTCCCTTCTGGCTCTTGAGAAATCCCATGAATTTCAGCCGTGGCTGGCATCACAGGTCACAACTCCACAAATGTGTTTGTGTTTGTCTTCTGAGAGGGATTTTGCTGATTATTGCAGCTCACCCACCTGCTAGTATGAAAACGTCTGATGGGTTCAGACCTTTGCACTATTGCAGATAGAGCCTTGAATGATGGATCAAAGGGGCAGAGGGAGATCAAATGCTTCCTGCATTGGCCCATGCAAAACTGGCATGTACCTGATGTAAAGCTAGCAGGAGGCAGTTTCAAAGTAAATAAAAAGACAGTTCTGAATCCGGGATGTAATTGAGCTATTGAATTCTTTGCCAAAAGATGTGGATGTGTAGGTGGTATTTGCTAAAGGCTTACATGACCTTAGGGAAACCAATGAGGTGTGTGAAAGAAAATCCGTGAAAGGGTACTAAGCTTGAGAGGACATCTGATATAAGAGATCCCAAGCCGTAAAAGCCTGGTGGACACTGCGATGCGTACCCAGTAGAAGAATCATACATGGCTGCGCTGTCCTTAGGCTTCTTCATCGATACTTGCTTTTGGCCGCTTTGCTGGTGTCATGATGCTGAGCAAAGCAGACCTTTAGTCTGATCCAGTACTGTTACTCTCAGGCTCTGCTTCCCTATGTTACACAGCTTGCGTCAGGGTTAGTTGAAGTATCTTCTTTTTAACCATGTGTTGTGGTTTAAGCTTAGTCGTAAATTAGACAGAGCATGTAGCCTGCTTGTTTTCCCCCCACAACCTGTCCTT